>JAUZNK010002756.1:0-11281 GCA_035046665.1 Euphysa ruthae | reverse complement strand
TATATATAAATACGTTGGAATATGTTGTTACTAATCTAATAATTTTAAAAGCATTTTAAAGATACTTTTTTACTTCCGGATTTATGAATTGAAGGATCCGTTGAAATAAATATTTGCTTCATTTTCCTGGCCTGATGCCATTTATAAGTTTTCGAGATCAATTAAGAAAAGTTTCATCTACTTTATTTCAGCGGCGAAAAATAGAGTAAACAAATATAAACCACTGTATACTTTGGCAAATAATAACCGTTAAATTTCTTTTGTTAAAAAAATAACATTTAACCATTTTATATTATTAAATTAATGTATAATTTTTATGATAAAAGTTTTCCAGCTGCAAAGCTATATAAAAATTGGTTTTGAAAAAACCTAATATTTACATAAAAGTAACCAGTTTAAAAATAAAAATTTATTTCTGTCTTGTTTGGACATATTATGAGCATACATTTAAAGTTTCGTTTTTGATATAAATGATAAGCAAATATCATTCGCCTGTTTGGACAAGTATGTAAAAATAGAATCTCATACTTTCCTGTTCATAATATTAATTGATATTGAATCCGTACAAAAAAATTTAATGCAAACAATCAAGACCTGGTGCGGTAATTAATCCTAACTTGGATTTTGCTTACTTGTCCTACTTGGATTAGTACCAATCAAAACAACAAAAATGGCTTCGAAATGTGGAGCAGTAACAACAACAAGCTATCATAAACTGCCAGAAACTTTAACTGAAATGAATGAAGTATGTAGTAAAAATGGTATTGTTAATGAAGTATTACAAGATGAAGTGTTTTGTGAAGCTGCTCCAATGACATCAAGTTCTAATAGTATTGACACAGATAGTATTTGTACAAACAAGCCAGTTGTAAAAAAATGTGATTCTGCTGGTGGTGATGGTAGTAGTGATCAAAAAAGTTATCATGCTTCAAAAATTCGTAAACGTAGTGTCTTGAAAAGATCAGACTCTAATAGACCAAAGCTTGGGTATCAAAAAAGGGTGTCATTTTTTTCAGTTGATGAGAAGACAAGACGTGTTTCCAGCGGTATAGTAATTTTTTGTTTTTGGTCAGAGCTGAGGAATCGTATTTTCATTTTATTGTGTCTTATACGGTTTTACATAATTTCTGTTTATCAAAGTGATATAGTGTTTTATTATGAGGGAATTTCTGCTTACAAATTTGAATATGAACTATTATAAAATATTTTAAAAAGTTCTATAATAAAAAGCTTAAGCTTAATTTATGTCTTAAAATTTATGGTTTGAAAATCAGTCTTTGGTTTTTGATTAACTTTCTGTGGAAGCTTCAAGCTGCACAGATTTTGTGGGAATGAGGGGGTGGAGCCAGAGCGGTAAGATGTGTTAGAGCGGTCTAATATAGTACATCTCAAGAACTTTATTGAATTATTGTGGAGGAGAGATATTATCCAAATAGGTTGTCCTCGTTTTTGTCCCATGTCACAACCGTTTTAAATCTGTATACAATGGAAGTGTTATATATGTTTTCAACTGAAATTTTTCCGAAAAGTGGGTTGTGAATTTTCTAATATGCTTAGATCTATAGGCCTATATAATATGTTTTTTTTATTTTGTAAAAAGCATGTTAAGGATGAAGAAATTTTCTTTAAATAAAAGTAATATATATGTATATATACAAAAAGTACTTCTGTCGTCAAAATTGGCTTTTTGACATTTTTCAACATTTTTCGTGAACTTAATAATTTTTTTCTGTATTGATTCCGCAATATAAAGAGTGTTCCATCCCATGTGAAACCCATTCAACATCACTCTAGGTGTCTGAATTTATTAAAAATTTATTTTTTAGTCGTTAATTTGGGGTATCATGTGTTCAAAAAGCTAAGTGGTTCACCACTCATTGGAAAGCACTATTTTTCAAGTTTATTCATGTGAATTTTCAAAAAAATCGGTCAAGGAACAATGGATGCACTTTTACAATTACTAACCCCATTTTATCAATTTTTCGGTGTTATTAAACGTCGTGGAGATCACTTGCGTATCTGGATACTTTTTTCTGTTGAATGATCCATTCGCGAGCATTTTTTTTTTTTTTGCTAATTCAGTTGAAGCTAACAAATGTAAATACTTCACTTCCACCCGAAACTGTTGTGGCTTGAGGGAACAATACCCAATTTGATCAAATATCAATCAATCAACTTTATTCAATATAATCATTTATTTTTCAAAAACGATCCTGCAACAGAAAAATTGTTTATAATTATAAAATTATTTTATATAAAAAATTATTAATATTAAAATTATTTTTTAAAAAAGACAGTTGGATTGGATAGAATCTCACATCAGAAACTCAAAAACTGGCCAAAGGAGTGAGACCAATTATAGTTCTTGACAAAATCCTATAAAGTTCCTGCAAAAAGTATTAATAAAAGCAACCAGACAAAATAAAGCTAGACAAAAAAAGAAAAGAAGAGAATATTAGTCCTGAAATAAAGTCTAAAGAGAGAATTTAATGATATTTTTTTGAATTGATACTATTTTAAATGGAGAAAGGAGGGAGTTGGAGTTAAAATTCTTGAATTTTCAAATCCATTTACATAAGAAAGAAGAGATTTATTCCAATCACAGTTGCATTGATAAATGATAGAATATTACCATACTTGGTTAATGGTTTGCTTAATGGGACGGAACATAAAGTTTCCAATTATCAAAATTTCTTGCTAAATGGTTATGAGCTATTTAAATGATTCCGAGGTATCAGACCTAAAGGGTTGAAAGTTTATTATATGAATAGATATTTTATTGATATGATAATTTCCTGTTTGCCTCCAGATTTGACAGCAGTAATTCAAGTGAGAAGAGAAAATAGAGAAGTAGATATTTTTAAGAGTAGGTTGGTTTATCAACAAAGCAACAAACTTTACGTCGCATCTATTTAGCTTTTTTTGAAGTTCATCTTTGTGAAATTGCCATAAAATACTTAACAAATTTAGAAGGATAAAGCTTTTTACCATTGATTTTGATTTTGTTTATAAAATTTATTGGATTCCAAGGTGCTGAGAAAATAATGAACTCTGTTTGATCTACATTCAGGGATATTAAGTTGGCATTTAACCAGTGGACGAATAATCTTTAGATCAATATTTACATTTTTATTTATTTATTTTTTTTTTTTACATTTTTTCTCAGTTTGCAGTTATAAAATGCCACCTCTGCCACCTCTAGAGGTGTACAATATTGGTCCCTAAAAATATTAACTTTGCTCCATGTTTTGGGGATGAATATTAGAATCTATTATTAGGGAGAGTACACACCATTGTTGCGATTGCCAAGGTTTCTATACTCCAAACAATCATCCGAAACTGTGTGTGTTGCAGGCAAAATCCACTGAGATGTAAAAGGATATCAGAATCCTTTGATCAACTTCAATCAAAAAACTCTTTTGACTTCCTCTCTCATTTTTCCTTAAGACCAAATTTACTTCCATCCATCATTGTCTTTTATGATATTTTCTATGGAAAAAATTTGATTTGTTAATTTTCAAAATTTTTAAAACAAGGTTTCCATTTGGTATTTTCAAACCACCTATTTCTTATGTCACCTATTTCTGAGGTAATTTGTATTTCATATGTGTATTTATATTGTATTTGATTTTTGAAAAACGAATCAGAACCCCTTATTTCCTTCCCTGTGACCATATCTAAAGCTCTTCAGAAAAAAAAGACTGTCATGTCGTTTTATACCAAAAATAAACAATTGAGATTATCTTATGTAGGGGTAGATTACTTTTTTAAAAAAATGATCGCTATCAAATTCATTGTGTAAAGTTGCTTGCGTGACATTTCCAATGATACTTATCATTAACGTTCTGCGCATAATTAGAGTACATTGACTTTTGCAGTTGCCACACAAAACAGACATTACACTTGTCACCAACCATTCCATACATACCAATGAATCATTTGCTGGAATTTGAAGAATCAAATTAAAGAGCTTTCATCTCTCAATTTGCAAAGCTTGAATTGTGAGAACTGCATGTGTATTGGCAGTTACATCTTTTTCAGGATGGAATAAAAATTGCTTAAAAAATGTAAATATTTCTGAGAAAAAACGACCATAATTCCAAGAAATTCAATAATCTTAAATTTAAGGACCAGTGATGGAAAAATAAAACAGATCAAAAATGAAATTTAACAGAGATCTCTGAGTGAGAACCCAATCTGGAAATTTGAAAATATATGGAAAAATATAAGTTTCAAATAAAATTGTTTTAAATTAAAATGATATTAAATTAATTTTGTAAAGTTTTAAAATGAAACTATGGCTATGGAATGGAAACTATACTACGCTTGCGGATATGGTTTTGATATGCTTTTAGTTGTATGGTGCGATTCTGCAGGTTTATCGAATCCTGTCCCATACATTAGAAATCAAATCTGCAATCAGATTATACTTTCTCGTAGTTTCATGTACGCTTACTTTTTTGAGGTTTCAAATATTTTAGGAAGTAAAAAATAAATTTATGGTTTATTTTTACTGACCTTACCAATGCAAGCATAGAAAATAGACCACAACTAAGGATGAGTTTACGCTATATTTAGAAACTAATTTTTTGAAACATATCAATGATAAATTTAAAAATTTTTTAAATTCTTTAAAAAGATTTGCATTATTACTTTCCTAGATAAAAACAAAACCATGACTTAATACTATGAAAGATTTGGCTGGCAAAACAGCGTTAAATTTGTTGTACTTTTTATTGCTTTAGGTTTTATAATTAGTAAAACTAGACGCTAAGTGATAAATGGTGCAAAAATTTCTACCTTAAACTTTTTAATATTTAATTTTCTTTAAATATCAGTTCTATTACCAAGTTTCCTCAAAGATCTATTTCCAAATTTTTTCCTTACAAAGTTATTTCAAAATATTTTCTTTAAAATTATTTTCCGCAAAACTTTTTTTTTTTTAAACCACTTACCTAAAATCCTTTTCCAAATGTTTTCCTAAAAGCCTTACCTGGAAATATTTTCCTTAAAATCTTATTACCCAAATATTTTCCTCAAAACACTGTAAGGAACGTATAAACATTAGAAATAAACAAATATTCCTCAAAACACTGTAAGGAACGTATAAACATTAGAAACAAACAAATATTTCTCAAAACACTGTAAGGAACGTATAAACATTAGAAACGAACAAATATTCCTCAAAACACTGTAAGGAACGTATAAACATTAGAAACGAACAAATATTCCTCAAAACACTGTAAGGAACATATAAACATTAGAAACAAACAAATATTCCTCAAAACACTGTAAGGAACGTATAAACATTAGAAACAAACAAATATTCCTCTAAACACTGTAAGAAGCGTATAAACATTAGAAACAAACAAATATTCCTCAAAACACTGTAAGGAACGTATAAACATTAGAAACAAACAAACAAATATTTCTCAAAACACTGTATTTACTTCAGGTCTACATCAGGCTATCAAACAAAACCCGGACATTAAGTACGAAATATGAGGTGGGTTTTGGTTATGTTGATAGGTATGTATGCTGAATGACCTTTCTTTCTATTCCCTATATTTTATTTCAAATTACTGCTCATTTCTTGGAGGTATGATTTACTCTCGTCCACAGGTTTAAATAAAATTTTATTGTTGTTGTATTGTCTATCTTTCCATCTTCTTTACTTTATTTAAAATGACTGATCATTTCTCAGAAGTATGTTAACACAGTGCAGATGGATATTTAAGTGCTTTACAGAGAATATTTTGATTATCTGAAAAACATGTGTACTATTTTCTTTCTACTTTTAATTTATTTTATTTGCTCATACAACGGTTTTACAAAATTTACAAACAAAATTTTTTCCAACATTGTTTTTGATCAAATTTTTTGAGAAACTATGTTGAAATTACTGTTGTGGTCGTTAAACGTGATTCACAGAAGAGACCCTTTTCAGCACATTAAGGTTTTATCATCTTAACTAAAAACAAAAATAACATATAGTTCTAACACAGAAAGTATGGGTAAACACATAATATCACATTCACCCCATCAATAAAAGAATTCAGCACAAGGTGATGAACGTTAATTATATTACACAATCCTGTCTCAAGTCACTACCATCTTATTCAAAGTCTATTACTTAAGATGTCTAAATCACAAGTCCAAACAACTAGGAGGATGCTTTATTCGATCAAATCTACGTAATGTCGGCAGGGTAGGTGCATTGTTATTGCCTGAATTCTGCTGCTGTGACATATTGACCGAGTTCTGCTGCTGTGAAATATTTTTCGAATCTATTGAAGGTTCCGGAGATAAGAAATCAGGTGTGACTACGAGATCAGTAAGTGTTAATGATGATTGTGATTCTTCTATACGAGCAGTGGGTGCTAAATCTTATACCAGTACTGTGCTTTCTCGTCCGTTTTGCAATCTAACGTGTGCATACTGAGGGTTAGCGTCTATTAATTCGACTTCATTAACTAATGAATCATACTTTGAATTTCGAACATGTTTCTTTAGAAGCACTAATTCAGGAGTTGACAACCACATAGGGATAGACGTACCACTGACTGATCAACGTTGATATTCTAACAATCGTTGATGGGGTGTTACGTTGGTAGAGGTAGAGATGATGGATCTTATTGAGTGCAGTGCGTCAGGAAGGACACGTTCCCAACATTCTGTAGGTAATCCTTTAGATGTCAACGAAAGCATCACTCAATTCAGTGCTCATAAAGGATGACCCTCTGAGTGGACAAACGACGGCATACCAAATAGCAAAAACAGTTGACAAAACGATTTGATGATAGTAGAAGAGGTCATGTCCTTACATGGGAATGCAAAGGGAAACCTTTAATATTCGTCTACAATCGTTAGCAGATATTTGTTTTGTTTATTAGACGGCAACGGTCCTTTAAAATCGACTCCCAAACGTTCTAAGGTTTGGGTAGCATTAATTAACGCAGAACGATCAGGTTTGTAAAACTGAGGTTTCAACTTATTGCAAGTGGAACAAGAGCTAGTCATTTTGCGAATATCCTCTACAGAAAATGGAAGGTTTCTCCCACGAACAAATGCAAGCATTCGACTTACGCCCGGATGACATAGTGATTCATGTAAATAGACTAAAGTGTTACTACTTACCATAGAAAAGTTTATGCGAATTAAAGCATCACGAGCTACGTTTTCATTTTCTGGTCGGTACACAATATCGAAACTATAACATGATAATTCCAATTTCCAGTGGTATATTTTATTATTTTTGATTCTATCTTTATGTTTTTTTGTCAAAAATATACGCTACAGATTTTTGATCTGTTGTTAGAAGAAAATGCTTAAAAGTTAAATAATCTGTCGTATAGCTTCGATTATGGCACATGCCTTCTTTTTGATAGAAGGGTGCTTCAACTCTGGCCCGCTCAGAGTATGAGAATAAAATGCAACCGGTCTCCCACCTTGGTTTAAGACGACAGAAACTGCAATATCAGAAGCGTCAGTCTCAAGTTCGAATGGTAACGTTTCATCTATAGCTTTAACGACGAACGTCTCGACTTCAAGTTTCAACGCATGGAACGCATCTTCAGCTTCTTTGCTCAAGGAAAGTGTTATAGACTTTGCTAACGGAGATATCTTATCCGAAAAACGGTTAAACGTGATTCACAGAAGAGACCCTTTTCAGCACATTAAGGTTTTTATCATCTTAACTAAAAACAAAAATAAAATATAGTTCAAACACAGGAAATATGGATAAACACATAATATCACAATTACGCAATAGTTAAAAATTGAAATTTTTTTTCTGTTGTTCATGGAATGACATTTAGCAAAAATCTACATGTATGTAATTTTACAAGTTTTCTCCGCGATGGGAAAGGGTTGGGGAAGGATAAGGGTAAGGTAGAGAGGGTAAAGGGAAGGAAGAGGGAGAGGGAATGGGGAGGAAGAGGGAAAGAGAAGGACAGCCTGCATAATGTCCTATACGTAGGCTTAATAAAGCCTACCTATGCGTTTACTCATGACAAAGGTCTGTGCATTGGATGTTACATATTTACTTGAGTTACCAAAAATCCGAAATGCGATATCTCTATGTCAAGTTTGCTGCATCTTCAGGTACATGTTCTCTGATACTTCATTTCTTGACTTCATTTCTTGCATCAGTTGAAAATGTGATTCCCTCTTAAACTGTCTGAAATGACATCACCCCAAGCTAACTTTTGAACAAGCTGATGAAGATCTATTTTCATCGCTTTCACAATTAAATTCATTTTCCAGTTTCAGCAACTTTTCATGTGCATTGTCTTCTTGTTAGTATTTTTGGAATTTCTAGCATCAGGTTTGTTTTCTTCCCTACAATATTTTTATGCAAAATTAAGAGCTTTGATATCAAGTGAAATTTTATCTTCTTTATGATGCCAAATCATGCCTGCAACATTTGAAATTGCACTGTCTTCTGTTAGACTTGCTGGTGGGACTTTTCCTGAAATTGTGATGCCTTTAAGTGTAAATCCACCTCTGTTCAGAAAAAGTTCCAACTTGGCAGCTCTTTTATTTGCCAGTTTTCTAGTTGATTCTCCTGAAAGATAATCATCAATGTGTATACCTTTCAAAACAATCCTGGGGACTTTTGAGTACTCAATTTGGAATTTTTTAGACACTTCTCGTAAACCTTGTTCAGCCTAATTGCCGCCAACAATTTTACGCCAAAAATAATTGTCTTTACGATTTTTCTTTCGGGCTTTTTATCTGAGTCTAGTTTTTCAACGATATCTTTGAAGACACCAATGCTTTTGATCTAGCTTAATGGATTATACATCTTATGGATATCTGTGAAATGCAGCTTTATGCACTGACCATCAAATAATGATTTTCACCAACTTTTTCATGTTATTTCCTTTAGCGAGAATATCATTCAAACTAACACTGCTGTCTGTCTGTTGAGAGTGAAGCATGAAAAACATTTCAAAATGGCATAGAAACTGAATTGGTTTTCCAAACTGCTCTCCATAGAATAATGTTTTGTAATACATTTTCTGATAACTTTTGACAGATATCATTAGGAAGATTTTTCATATAGTCAACAAATTCAAGGTACAGTTTAACAGATGTGTTGTGCATTAAAGGAAGGCGTGCGGTTGTTCTTCTATCATGTTAGTTTTAACTGATTGATTTATAGCGTCTTGTTCGACTTCTTCTCGTATGCCTAAGACTTTGCTATTCATATCATCTTTGCAAGCTTTACATTTTCTGCATTCCATATATTTGTAGGACACATCACTGCCTGCTTCTTCTGGTTGCCATTTTTCACATGTAACTGCGCTGAGTAAATTCCATGATTTTCTTTCATTGTCATACTACCAACACCACCTAATTCTGTTGATCCGAGTAGTTCTTGTTTTGCTTTTTTCGGCATTGGCTTTCTACATTGCAACAAATATGAATGCTCTCCTCATCAACTATCAATAATAAAGTAAATTTTTTTCTCCAACTTTTATTGTTTGCAGCATATATATTGCTTTCTCATTCCTCAGATTTTCTTTAAATTTAAGTTTATAGCACTAGTTTTTTGCTGAAGCTAGGAGTATTAACAGATTTAACCCTTAAAATAGATCTTGATTTGTACTCCTCCAAAACTTCCTTGTTGGAGGTTTTCTTTATTGGTGTTCTTTGGTTTTCTTTATGTTTATACCAGAACATGTTTCCTTGTATTGCAATTTTTGTGTGATTGGTGCTTGCAGATGAATTTATGTTGACAGACATTGATCTTGCTCAGTCCATCTGTTACTTTTGAAGGGTCTTTTATTTTTCATAGTCGTTTTTGGTTGGTTAGGTGCCAAATCTTTGCAAGCATCATTTTATGATCTCCATATGCAAATTTCAACCGTCGCCATATTTCCTCGATTTCATCAACATTCTGCAATAGCAGTAAAGTAGGGTTGTTGAGAAAGTTGTTTTTCAAGAGATTGGGTGGCAAATACTTTGGTGTGTTTTGAAGATGCAGCTTTTCAAATTTGCCTTTGAGTGTATATATGTCACATGATGAAATGTATCCCTGAAATCTCTGTAGCGGGATATTTTGGGGGGAAGAGTTGAATGAAATCTTTGTGTCAATCTCTCGAACTTCTATGGGGAAATTTTGGTCTTTGATGTAAAACTTCTTTTTCTCTACCAGATCATTGGCTGTATGTCTTTGAATTCTGAAGAAGGTAGTTACAAAAACTGAAATTTTCTGGCAGGTTGTTGCATTCTTGTATTAAACTTTGTAGGGATTTTCTTCTTGCTGATTATTGGAAGTTGTTTGAAAATTCTTCATGTAGTTCAAACATGCTCTGCTTCAGTTGATTGAACAAGAACTTTCTTGTTGATTCTTCTTTTGTGATCTTGGGGTCCAGTTCTTTCTTCGCCTTTCAATAAAATATCTCTTTTTGGTTTTTTACCATTTTGATGTACTTTCTTGCAGCATAGATCTCTCCAATTGGATTTTCATACTGATCACCAAGTTATGCTTGCAGCTCATTATGGTTCATTCTCAGATTGGTAAGCATTTGTTCCACTCTGCTGATTGTGGCGTTCATATTTTCCATAGAGAAGGAAATTTCTTCAATTCCATTTTCATCAATAAAATCATCAGTATCATCAATTGCGGACTCTTGTATAATCAGTTGATCGATTGTGTTGTTCTTGTTGGGCTTTGAAGTTGACTCGGTTGGTTTCGCAAAAATTTTTTCTTTGAAAATCCATAGTATTCCCTAGAGTTTTTCACATAAGTGAATTTTAAGTAAATAATTATAATTAATGAATAATAAATAATAAATATATAAATAAACAAATTTTTTTCCGCATTAAAGAATTTTTGAATTATGTTTAATTCTTCTTTACATAATTTTCCAAGTGTTTTTGCAAAAGAAAAGAAAGAAAAAGAAAGCGCCGTTCTGTAAAATTGCTTGAAATGTAATCACATCAAAAATTACTGTTTTCTCAGATCAAAATTGATTTAAAAAATTTTTTTTTTTTCATATCTTTTCAAGAAAATATGTTTCTCTTGAAACTGAAATCTTTCAATGATTCCTCTCTTTCTTATCTTTTGTTTGTGACAAAAATTTTTACAGCATTAATAATAAAAATAATAATTTAAATTACTTTACTTGTGTTAACGTTATCAAGCTCTCAACAGAGCAAATCTTTTAAAAGACTGAAGTTATGGTACTTGAAATTCATTTTAGCATGTCTGATTCTTTTAGATCTGATTAATTTTGATTTTTATATCTATATATATATATTTATTTTTATA
>JAUZNK010002755.1:0-11282 GCA_035046665.1 Euphysa ruthae | reverse complement strand
TATATATAGATGGATTGATAGATAGGTAGATAGATAGACAGATGTGTTTCTAACTTAAAAAGTAAATTATAAGCTCGTAAATACACACCAAGTAGAATATAAAATATCAAAAGATATCTAATATAAATCATAAAAATAGTAAATGCGATCTTTTAGATTTTGCTAAAGTACGAGAAAATCACAGTTAAAAAAAAAAAACAAAAAAGAAAGCAATAAAATTTTATTAATTTTTTGATTATTTGATTATTAAGCCTAGTTAGAAAAATTTAAAGACGTTGTTAAAGTCTTTGATGTGTTTCCTAATTTCATTTTTAAAAGAATTAAAACTTAGATCATTATTGTCTGAAGTTGAATTTGGAAGATTGTTCCAGGGAGGAGCGCGATACATGACAATGAATTTTTCATAATTTTGTTTTATTACTAGTGTGTGCAGTTGATTAGACCTAGTGGTATATTAGCTGGAACCTTTTAAGCTATAAATATTCTTAAATATTTCAAGTAGATTACCATTTTAATGTAAAACACTGCATTTAGTGCATTTAATAATGCATTTAAATGTAAAACACTATTTGAAAAACATTTAACTCATATATTTTGTTCCTCATAAAGAGGTATACTTGAACTGGTTCCATCCGTAAGCAAATATCACGAACAGATTGTTTTAGACGTCAATGTAATGCAAGAAGTTTTGTTTTGTTTGTGCTGGCCCATGCTATATTTCGATAAGATAAAATTACTATGAATAAATCAAAAATAAATAGCCTTTATAAATATTTAGGTAAGATATGTCTAGATTTATAAAGAATTTCTTAATATTTAGATACTCTAGTGTGTACTGCACTGATTCGGTTCTTCCTTGAAAGAATCATTAATTAATATCCCTTAAACTGAATGAAATATATAGAATAATAATAAATAGATAAATAAATAAATAGAATGAACTACGGAATATTTGCTTTGAACCTTTGTGAAACTTTTTCTAATTCAAGATTCATTTCCTGGAAGAGATATGAAATGTTTTTTCCTGGTTTGAATAGATTTATGTCATCTGCAAAAATTATCTGAGACATACCGAGAGAAGATTTATATGTATCATTTAGGTATATGATAAATAAAAGTGGTCCTAAGATTGAACCCTGAGTTACTCCACATTTCATATCAAGTAATTTTGATTATTTTATTTTGTCATAGCAAACAGTTTGTTTTCTATTCTTTACATAACTTGCATGCCACTCTCTTTTTTTCCCATTTATCCCATAAAAAGTTAGTTTTTGAAGAGGTATATTATGATCAACAGTAT
Source organism: Euphysa ruthae (assembly GCA_035046665.1). Lineage (NCBI taxonomy): Eukaryota > Metazoa > Cnidaria > Hydrozoa > Anthoathecata > Corymorphidae > Euphysa > Euphysa ruthae. The sequence continues at coordinate 9,982 of JAUZNK010002755.1, read as the reverse complement.
CAAAAGCCTTTGACAGATCTATGGAAACTCTTATTGTAAATCCTCTCTATAAAAAGTTTTAGTGATATCGGAGACTAGTTTTAAGTTAAATAAAGAAGTACACTGCATTATCTATAATCTCACATTTGCAATGCTTACATACAATGAATTTCACCTGAATGTTCTGAACTTCATTAACAATTAGCAAACAAAAAAACTAGGCAGAATCTTATCTATATCAATTTTTGTTTGCCACATGATATTCTTGCAGTCATCAATCTTTATCTTCCTAATAATCTCCTTTACCCATCCTGACTTAATCTGCATAGCTGGCCCCTTTACTGCAGTAATATTTGACATTCAAGCTAAGTGTTAAGTAGCTTCTTGTAAAAAACTCTTCCAATCAAACTTCTTTTCTTCCTTTGTGCTGTCCAAGACACCCTCATCATTATGATACACTTCTCACTTACAACATCCTGGTTATTAAATTGTTCTCTTCAAAATTTTGTTGCGTCATTCTAATACTAGGTTTGTCTATGTCTAACTGGCTCTAAACAAATTCTTGTCTCCATGTTTTGGTTTTCTTACTTTTCTTTAGTTTTCAATGTTGAACCTAACTTCACCCGATAAGGAGGAAGCATACCTGTTACATTATCCATGCAGAATGCCACAGGGAAGAGTGTTATCTTGCTTCCTATTGGTTCATCTGATGATGGTGCCCATTCACAAAATGAGAAGATCAATCGTTTGAACTACATAAATGGGGTAAGCACAGTTTTGATATGTTTATTATACAAGTGTTTAATTCAGCTATTACCTAGAGAGTGTTATAAATAAAAACTGCTTAAAATTGTTTTATTGGAAAATGTAATATTTCAGGGAGAATGGGTTTGAAGCATTTTTAGGGACATTCTTTTTTCATATTGCTGATGTAAGTTAATAAATTAACTGTGACATCATCATTATTCGTTTATTTTATATACAATATATTTGAATTTTATATTGAAAAATTCCTTTTTCTGAAGGGGGAAGTTATTTAAATTAACTAAATGCTCTGCCAGGGTAAAAAATTAAATTTTCGCCTGCCTAAGATTCTTGTTCTAGCTTTTTTTTAAAAGGGAAGAAATTCAAACCTGTTAAATAATGATTTTTATTAATTATGTGGCAAACCGAAAGCAGATAAATGCTTAAATTAGCCACAGTATGATTTTTTTTTTGCCGTTGAACATTCTGCGATATGTAATAAGAATTTGCCTGATTGTTAAGCCTATTGTTTGATAAAAAAGCCTTTAAAGTGGCATATAAAATACGTATGTATGAACTTTACAGGGGGGAATTTTTGTAACTTGAAGGTTCAACACATGCCACCAAAAAAAAACTTGTCTTTTTTTTTTTTTTTTTTAGATCAAACTATTGGGAACTTATATAGAAGAAGTTTCAAAAATCAAAGAATAAATTGATCACGCATTTTTTTTTAATTGAAATTTTGGTTTGTGATACTAATATTTATACCACTTTCCAACCAGATATGTTACAAAAAAATCTTTGTTGTGTAAGGAGATTTTATTACTCCTGTTTTATTAAAATGAAGTACTTGTAAATTAAACTGCTTGTCTTTTTTTAAAATTCATTTTCTTGGAAATTTTGTGGAATAGATTCTTATGCATTTATGGTCAGTTTGAAACTTTTTTGATAATATATTTTGTGAAAATTTTAATTAAATGCTTTAAATTTTATCTTCGTTCTAGTATTTTTTCTAATTTTTCCTTTCTTTTTTTTGTTAATTTAACATTTAGTTTCATATTCTCTATTCAATACTGTATTATTTTCATATCATTGGTTTTATTTTTTTATATATCTGGAATTATCAATTTTTTTACAGTTGTTAATATAATAATTTGACTTTTTTGTTGCCTGATGATTGTTTTCACTCTACTGATTTGTTTTGAAAAAATTCAAGTTAAAAGTTTACCCAAAAATCCTTATATCTGCAAAGACTAGGTAGAGGGCAACAAGCCGGTATTTATTTTAGTAAAATTGTTTGATGACCCCAGTTCTTAGACGTGACATCATTCTGTGATACCATCATTTCTAAAAAAAAAAAACTCATTCTATTCCTTTGTTTTTACCTTTTTTGGCGTTGGAAAAATATCTCCACCATTTCGATTTATTCCTCAGATTCCGACAACACAAATATTGAATGAGTAAAACAGAAAATTTGATCTAATTTCAGTGAGAGGAAAAGCATTCCGCCAAATCTGGTAAAAAAGGTTGAATGTAAATTAAACATAGGTATTTTTTTTTTGTTTCTTTTTCTTATGGTTCTAAAGTGATGCATTTATCTTGTTTTTAAATTTTCAATTAATTTGTATATTTGTTTTTCTTATAATTTTAGGTTATAAATAATTGTAATTTTTATACTGTTATAGAACAATAAATTACTAATATTTTCTCTTTCTTCATAGATATACACCTTCAGGATAATTTATATTGTTAACACTATTGTGTAACTCTGCCTAGCAACAATGTGCAAAATATTAGTTAAATTTAATGAAATCTCTCAACCTTCTTTAAATTAATTTTTGTACCTTGCTGTAAACAGATTCCTGTTTTTATTTTATTTTCGTTTTTTAAGGATTAAATGATTACTGAAAAACCAGTGAAAATGTTTTCTAAAAGTCTGGGTCATCGTTGCAAACTCAATTTTGTTTTATTAATATAAACTAAGAATATAAAAGATAATTTATTTCATTAGCTGTAGTTTTAGCATTTTGTTTTTCTTTGTACGTTTGTCTATCAAAGATTTTTTTCTTCCTTCTTACATCTTTTCTTCTTCTGGACTATTAACTTTATTCGAAATGTTCAAATAGAACATTTTCATCTTAATTGTTATAAAAATATTTCTTATAATCTAAAATAATCAGAGATTTTTAAAATTGTTTATCAGGCATTTTCTTCTGAAAAACCTTTTCAATTCTCTTAATTATTTTTAAAGATTCGTAAGTCATTACTAAGTGCTTCTTTCTAAAACTTTTTGCTCAATTTGGTCGGTTTGTTTGGCTGAGCGAATTTCGTAGGCACAAATGGGGGTTCTAAGTACTCCAAGACCCTCCACGTGGACCCTTCTGGAAATATTGTATTTGCAATTTGTTAGTTCCCATGCTAAAGGTAACATTCTCACTCTCTCTCACCCCTTATCAGTTTATATGGATTCCATCATTCTTCTTGTTTTGTTTTATGTTAGATTTGATAAAAAATAAATTATACTATTTAATGGCATTGACTGAAAATGAGACTAAGGTATGTACTTTTAATTTGTTATCCATTAGACGTGGCAAAAATCTAGTGTTCCTGACTGCAGCATGTTCCTTTATCATGGTTCTACACTAGTTACAGTAATTTGTATAAATTGTTTTAAAAATTGACAAAAACGTCTTGTGACGCAAACGTTATACTTCTCTGAACACTAGCTACTTATATGGATTATTTAATTTAGTGGTATCTTTTATGGACATTTAAAATGCTATATTTAAGGTATATAAGATAACAAAACCTAGAAAATAAATACTAGTTAAACAGTTAACTTTTTACTTCTCTTTGTAAAAATTTGATTAGACTCATCACTATTGCCACATTTTTCAGGCTAAATATATTTTACATATTTATTAATTATCTTACGGAATTCATAACTATAAAATTATTTAATTTTAAAGTGTCTAATTTCTCAATACAAAATTTGTAAAAATAAAATTTACAAAATTTGTTCGAAATATCTAGGAAATACATGAAATGACTGAAATATTTTTACAAAATTCTTTCAAAAATGATTAGCTTTACAAAATCAAAAATTACCAACAAAATTATATATATTAATGATTTTATTCGTTTCTTTTGTATCTTGTAGGACGTTAGTGAAGATAAGACAAAAGGCTATAACTACTTGATGGTTTTTATTAATAAAACAATGAAAATTGATATAACTGATGGAAGAACATTAATAGGACAGTTTTTATGCACAGATAAAGACGAGAACATTATATTGGGATCCTGTCAGGAGTTTTCATGTGAAAGTGGTAGATCTTTTTTATAATTTATTTTTCACTTTCTGTAAAGCAAATCTTATATTCATTTGTTTCGTAAATTTATTTGCACTTAATTTGAGGTAAATGGTAAAATATTTATAGCATCGTTAAGATCATTCTCTCTCTATTATCACATCTCATTGGAAGTTTGAATATTTATTCTTTTTAACAAAACCTATGTTTGATACCATCAAACCTATAAAATGATGTTCACTATCAAACCTATAAACTGACGTTTGATATTATTAATCCTATAAACTGATGTTTGATATTATCAATCCTAAAAACTGATGTTTGATATCATCAATCCTAAAAACTGATGTTTGATATCATCAATCCTAAAAACTGATGTTTGATATTATCAATCCTAAAAACTGATGTTTGATATTATCAATCCTATAAACTGATGTTTGATATTATCAATCCTAAAAACTGATGTTTGATATTATCAATCCTAAAAACTGATGTTTGATATTATCAATCCTATAAACTGATGTTTGATATTATCAATCCTAAAAACTGATGTTTGATATCATCAATCCTAAAAACTGATGTTTGATATCATCAATCCTAAAAACTGATGTTTGATATTATCAATCCTAAAAACTGATGTTTGATATCATCAATCCTAAAAACTGATGTTTGATATTATCAATCCTATAAACTGATGTTTGATATTATCAATCCTAACAACTGAATCGTAAAATCGTTTTTTTTTTTTTTTCTTTTTTTTTTGTCTCAAGAGGGTTTTTATTATATTTAATTATAATGCCACATTTGGCGGACGTGTTAGCCGACAGGCCATTATGATACAAGCTGGGACAAGAAAACTCCTTTAAGTCTATGCTCTCCCTCATAAACTTTTCACCTTCCGTATTTAAACGCTTTGTGAATTATCAAGTTTTTTTTTTAATTTGTAGTTGTAATTATAGATTATACAGACTTAACAGCCTGGACACAGCGATATATCACCGTCATCGAATTCGTGTTTATATCTAGATTATCTAAGAGGTGTCAAATTGTTGTTGAACGCGCAATTGATAGATTGTCTTCGATTTTCAATTATGGACTTTTTTGAACGCTTTGTGGTGCATCAAGTTTTTTTTTCTTTCTAATTTTTAGTTTTAATTTGAAATAAAAAAAGTTTGATAGTGGGGTGATTCAAACTCACACAACCGAAGTGATTGGTGTCTTAAACAACGCGTTACCATTCGATCATAATAACACATCATTTACTCATATTAAATACTGTTAAGATTGACTTTTTTTCCATTCACCTCTAAATGAAAACAACTAAGGTCTTGGAGCTGCGGAAAGTGGGGTTGTAAATTTACAATTACGAATTATATCTACGCGAAACTGTCCTTAGATCGATTTACAATTACAAATTATATATGTACGTGAAACTGTCCTTGTCTACAATCTCCCTTATTCCATGGGAGGCGCACGAGGGCCAACAACCCTTCCAAATTCAGGGTATGAACATCCGTAGTCCCGGACGACACCACCAGGTTTGAGGAAAACCTGTTCGGGAGGCGCCACGAGAGCTATTCCATTTCCAAGAATAAAATTCCCTATTCCCCTCTAAGGTCTGGTGCAAAAATTACTTTTTTTTTGAGGTGGATTTGCATTAACTGAATATTTATTAGTTTGGGAATTGCGTTTTTCGCCAAGTTAGCAAAAGCAAAGATATGAAGTTGAAAGATTCGTGTGTTTGTCCTTGGGAACGAAGACTTTTTCAACTGCGGTTAAACACTAAATCTCTTCATAAAAATATTCTGATTGTATTTCAATGTCATAAAACCTTATTCAATGCATTCCAATGTTTTATTTAGGTACTTATGTGTTTTTTGAGCATAAAGCTAAAAAAAAGTATTATTCTTTTTCACAACCTATATTTATTCATAGATTCTACAGAGGAACCGCGTATGTTAGGTTTAGCTATGGTCCCTGGTCGTCATGTTAAAAATATGTATGTGGACATCACGAAAAAAGTGCAGGAAGACATGAATTTACTGCTACCAAATCATGCCAATAACCATCCCTGAATGAAATGGGGATTATTTTGCACAATGTTTGACAATTGTAAATTTTGTAGTAATACTTTTGAAATATATTTATTTAGCTCATTGAAAGATTATCTATTGTTGTTTTTCTGTTTTTTGCTCGTCAAACCAAAGTATGAAAAAAAATTGCTGATGTCCCCATTAAGTAGTTTTTGCGAAGCCTTTTCTTTCCAACTATTGATAAGCGTCGTTGCCTCGATGAGAGAGTTTAATTACCTAATGACATGGATGCAGGACTCCCACAGGTTCTCCTGCTTTTTGGCTTTTTTGTATATACTTCCTACTTTATCCTGTTTTTTTTTTTACAAAACATCCTGCTTTTTGTAGGTTTTTGATTTTATTTTCCAAACAATATTTGAATAAAAAATTAATCGTTGAGTAATTGAGTTATTTATGTATTGTACCAATTATAATCACTTAATGGAAATGTGAAAGCATCTTTTATATATAAATACATAGACGTGAATGAGATGATCGTTTACTTGTAGAGGATTAAACATTGAAAGCGTTTTATGGATTTGTGATATTATTTTCTATGCTTTCTTTTGACTTTGATTGCTATAACATTAGAATATGAAAATATGGACAACAACTAATCTTTCACCTTAAATGGAAACTTCGAGTTTATACACAATGTGAGTATGTTTTCTTAAAAATTTTTCTTTTATTCTGAATTAAATTTCTAACGATTTATAATGAACAAAACGAAAAACATTCTTTGCTGCTTCATGGTTAACCGAGTACAGTTGGATAGAAGCTGTGAAGAATGATATCAATTCAGCTACATGTCAGCTATACAAATCAACATTTAAAATAGACAATAGTGACATTACAGCAGTTAAGCGTCATGCTGCTAGAGATTTACATAAAAAGCTGGAACTAAACATGCTTTCCCAGCCAACATTTCTTACAGATTATAAACACTTACTTACTCCAAAAAACTATGTTTATAGTGATAGTGAACAGGTCATTAAAGCAGAGATTCTCCTACCTCTAAAAGTTGTTGAATCAAACCAATCATTTGCATGAAAACAGTGATAATGGTAGTTTAAAAAATATCCAATTATTTACCGAAATATATTCCCTGACTCCATTATTGCAAAGGCATATTTACAATCAAGAACAAATCTAATGTATAACATTGGCATTGCACCCCATTTTAAAGCTTTATTAAAGGATGACTGTTGCAATGAACCGTTCACATTCTAAATCGATGAAAAGCCTACCTCACAGATAAAAAAGCAATACGATGTATATATATAACATTTTCGAAAGAGGCAAGTATGATAATTATATCTTAGTGTGTGTCATTATTAGTTGGGCATCGCACAGCAGGCGATTTTGCCGGTCATTTTCACTTTCTGAAAAAGCTTGACTTAAATGCATGTCATTTATTAGGACTTGGAATGGATGGTCCTAATGTTAACAAATCATTCGAAAAGAAACTTACAACCAAATTACTAGACCGATTCTCTACATTTATTACAATGGGAAGTTGTGCCATACATACCCCAAACAATGCATTTGGAGAAGGAATGAACTGTTTAAAATTGATAAACAGACTTGGATCAGTTTTCCGTTGATATGCACTTTTTAAAAAAATTTCTTCCGCTAGACGGAAAGATTATGCTAAAATGGAAAGCTTTACTAGTGTGAGTGTGTATCTGCTGAGACATTCCACAAATCTTTGGTTAAGCCATGAACATGTTTTGGTGCGAATAATTGAACAATTTGATAATCTTTATGAATACAACCGAGTACCTCTGCTGAAGCACGTCAAGAACGATATCAAAGATACACAACGAAAATTTCCTAATAGCATGCGCCGATAGTCTTCTTAAGAAGCTAACTTTAAATGAGTAAGTGATATATGGTGCAAGCTATCTGCACCCATTATATAGAGAAACCAAAAAATCCACAAATGGAATGATGGAATGAATCGATTAACCTTAGAGGTAGCGCGGGAATAAGGAAAACAAACCATACAAGTATTGTTCAAAGTCAACTCTAAATTTGACAAATTCCAATTTTGTGACATAACACTAACCCTAACCGGTTAGTTAATAGGCTTCTATATATGTATAGCTTTTGTGTGAACATTTAATCCAGGATTATACTATAAAAAAAAGTATTAAAAACACAATTTTTTATTGTTGAAAATTTTCGGTATCTTTAAATATCTTATTCTGGTATATATAATAAATAAAGTCCCTTGGGAAAAATAAAAGTACTTTAGGTTAAAAATTCTATTGGTTGAAAAATCCTTTGGAAAAAATAGAAATACCGTTGGTTAAATAAAATTTAAAAGATTTCAGACATGCAATTTAGGTTTGGTTTATTAGCAAAGCCAAAAAGGCGCAGAAGAGGTTATCATGGGTAAATATTCATAATTAATTTGTTAATTATACTAATTTGTTTGTTTTAGGTGCGTGAGTTTCTTGATGAAAGTGGAAGACCTAACTGAAAATTTATGGTTTTTAGTAAAGTTTTATGTCTTTCACATGGTGATGCTGACCCCAGAAAGTGGTTTCTATAAATAAACACTTGCTGCAGAAGCATTGATATTCTACAAAAGAGGAAACTATTGAAGCTACCAGGTTGGACAAAGATTTCATCCAATACAATGGAACAAACGATGTCAACGTCACCAAAGTAATGATAAATTCATCAGAGGATTCTTGAGATAAATATGAACAACATTATACTGCAGGGCAAGAAATTAGAGAAAAAATGGAAAGGGTGATATCACTAGCTGCTGCAGAAAAAGAATTAAGTGGCACAAAGGAGAAGGCAATCCAAGAACAGGAAGACTTACAAAAAGATATTCATATGTTAAGAACTACTATCGAAGTATCTGAAAAAAGGCATTATCGAGGGTAATCAAGCACTCAGTGAATTTTTAAAGTCTAAACTGTTGCATTAATTTCAATTATTTTGCTTAATAAGTTATTAATAAGAATCTGTGAAACAAATTATTGTCAGATTAAAATATGAAGTACTTAGAATGTTATTTTGTAACTAACGAACTTAACGTACGATTTTCTGTTTTTTTTATTGGAATGGTGAACATTACATATATGTAGTCTTTTTAACGCGTTATTTTATGTTATCTTAAATACATAAAATTAAATAAATAAAAAAGGTATTAAATTCAATTAATTGACTTTTCTTTTTCGTATGACTCGTTTTTGTTCAGTGCTGATGGAACCTTAATTAATAAACATGATCTGATAAAGTGCTTTTTTTTTCTGAAAAGCAAATCATGTGCTGAATTTTATAGTTGTTTTTTTTTTGGTTCCATAGCATTTCATTAATTGGAGATTGCAAAAAAATCATAAAAGTTATTCAGAAAATGTTTCATCATTGCTACATTTTTATCTTTTATCTTTTATCTTTGATGCATATAATAATTATATATACTTACCAGCTGAATACTGTATACAACCGTCAAGCTAACGTTAATCTAAAAGACAAGTGAGTTACTTTTCAAGCAAAATTATCCTGCTTTCAAGCCACAAAAATGTCTTGCTTTTTAGAGCTTATTTGTCTCTGGGAGGCCTATGGATGATACCATTTATAATATTATATTTTTTACCCACAAGAGCAATTGAACTGCGAACAAAGTAAATACAATATTTTAGCACAGTAAAACTTGGTTTACGACATAATAATTTGTAAAGCGCTTCTGTCAAAAACTTTTTCCTGATTTAATTTTAAATATGTTTCAAAGTACATTTTCATCCTAATGAGCAAAAGAAAATTAGTTGGGTAAAAAAAAATTAAAAGCATCCTTAATTACTTACTTACTTACTTACTTACTTACTTACTTACTTACTTACTTACTTACTTACTTAC
>JAUZNK010002753.1:0-27604 GCA_035046665.1 Euphysa ruthae | reverse complement strand
ATATATCACTAATGGAAAAATGCCTCCACCTACGTCTGCTATGGCAAAAAAAAATGTCTCTGCTTATTCAGAGGACTGAAGTGCACGATTTTTTAAAGTATTTTCATGTTGTTTTAAATATTGCAAATTTGTTCAAAAAATTATTTTAGCCAACCAATATTTTTTACAAACTATTTTAAAACGAATTGAAACAAAAAATATAATTTTGTCTTAGTTTCTTAAAAATCGATTTAAAACAATGTTGGGAAACAATTTTTTTGTAAATTTCATAAAACCATTATATGAGCAAATAAAATAAAATAAAAGTAAAATGAATAGTTACACTTATTTTTCACATAATTAAAATATTAGCTGTAAGGTTAAATACATATCTATAATATTCAGCAAAATTATCAACCAACTCATAACTTAAAATATCAGTTGGTGGTATAAACTAAAATATAAACACTTCGTCAAGCTCAATCAAAGAAGATAAAGATGTTTCTATTTTGAATTCAGCAAGTTTATGAATCAAGTAGGACGGAAAAGAGAATTATAAACAAATCACTGTTTTGTATTTTCTGTTACAACACAAGATAATATCACGAGGCAAGAAGTGTACAAAATGAAAGTTTTATCAAGAAAATATTAGTAAAATATCCAATTTATTCAAAGTCTTTGGGTTACAACACAAAAGGGTAAAACGCAGAAATTTACAAATAAAATTTTTTGAATACATTAAAGATGAAACAAGGCGCTCAATGTTTCGAGCCTTGTGGAAGTTTTGATGAGCATGTCAAGTGCGCGATCAAGCGTCTCTCCCAGAGAGCCTTGGTACAGAAGAGGTAGACTGCTTCCTGATTTAATTAATGAAAATATATTTAAAAATAATATTATACTGAACGGGTAGACTGCAAACTTTCTTACTAAGTTTGAAATGTTATGGAAACAAAAGATTGAGTGGAAAAGATTTTTTTCTTATTTTGATTTTATTTTTGTTATAAGAAATCACATAAAATTTTGAAGATAATAATTTCTATATGAGTTTGAACGCCTTTTAATTCACATTTTGGTTGAATAAATGTTTTTCTATGATTAGACCTCAAGTTAATATTGGAATTATTAAGGTCAAAAAAGTGATCGAAACTTGTTTTTTAGTAACTTTGAATATAAAAGTCAAGACTTGGTAGATATTTAAGTTTTAAATGCTCAGAATTTGTAAATCCTCCAATACAGGTAATTAATGCACCATTGCGTCTTTTTTCTTACATTATCATTTTGCATGTATGTTTTTGAAGATTTACTAATTTTACTAGTTTGGTGTTGTGTATAGCCCCTCAAACAATATTAGCATATGAAAGGTGACTGTGTATAAAATTGATTGCAGATTTAGATAGGGTCTCGATTTGTATAGCTGACCAATAGCACATGCGAGTTTGTATTCTAATGGCTTTTCCAAGATAAATTCTCATCACTTAAAATACCTAGAATGTTCAAGCAATTTTCTCGTTCGATAGTTTTGTTACTCATAGATAAATTTAGTAATTTTAGGGGAAGGCTTGTGAGATATTGTAGAAAAGTGTGAATTTTGTCTTATCTGTATTTAAGGCAAGTTTGTTTGCCTTGAACCGCACATTAAATTTTTCTGTTATTAAGTTTGATGGTTCATGACATTAAAAAGAGTTTTGACAATCTTATTTTAAAGAAAGAAGTTTGTGTCGTCGGCAAAAATAATCTATATGGTATTGGAAGCTGTATACATATTGTTGATGTGGATTTTAAAAAGTAGTGGATCCAGTTTCGATCCCTGTGGAACACCACACAAAACCTCTTAATCCTAAGCTTTTATTAATAAAAAATTGTCTCTTAGATTTAAGATTTTAAATCCAATCAAATGATCTTCCTTTAATTCCATAGTAACATAGTTTGTCTAACAAGATATCATGATCAACTCAACTTTATCTAACACTTTGGATAGATCTATGAAGACCCCTAGCAAAAAGTTGTTGTTTTCCAAAGATTTTGTTATCTGATCAACAAGTTCAAGGAAAGTGTGTTCAGTAGAGTAGTTTTTTTAAAAACCACAATTGTTCATTATAAAGGAGTTTATTTGAAATAAGGCAAGAATAAAGTCTGTTATACATAACGTGTTCAAAGATTTTTGATATAACTGAAATTAATGAAATAGGCCTGTAGTTAGAGAGCAATGCTGGGTCTTTTTTTAAAATACAGTTTATTTTAGAGGTTTTCAAAATATCAGGGTAAATTCCTTTTGAAGAAAAATTTAAGATGAAGTAAAAAGGTTTTCTGATGCTGCTTATAATATATAAAATAATGTTACTGTTTAAATAGTCGTAACCGGAAGCTTAAGGGCAAAAATTGCTTCATTAAGCTCTTGAAGAGTTTTCGGAAATAACGGAGTTAATTTGATAGTTAAATAAAAATAGAGAAAATTCCAAATGAAGACAATCAGTATTACTCTATTAAATAATTTATTTAAAAATAATAATGCTATACAAAAGAAAAAAAAAAGATAAACAGCCTCTTAAAAAGTGAAAAGTAAAATGAAAAGGAGGTTTCACCAAAAGCAAAAATCATGTATATTACAGAATGGAATGATAAAAGAGTTACTTGAGGTACAAAAAGGGATCAGAAGTTATAAAAAAAATTAATTGAGAATACAAGAAGCTATTTCAAATTGGAATCAAAAGTTTTAAAAATATTTTTCAGTTTTATGCGTGAGAAAAAAAAAGTTCTAAATATTTAAATTTGCGTCTTTTCTAAACTAGAAATGATTTTTCAATAAATAATTCAATTCAATAAATGAAGAATGCATCTTTTAGCCTTCTGAATACTTTGGAATCATTAATATCCTCTTGAGCTCTAATTTTTGCTAAACTTTTGTATAAGGCTATAATGGGACAACACTAACAGTCTTAATTTTTTTTTTCTTTTTTGGTACTGTACTGTTTGGGCAAGAGAAAGATATGATTTTAGCTGTTGAAATTTTTGACTGTATTTTCAAAAAGAAAATATGTTGAAAAAGCAATGAATTTTTAGGTTTGCTGGATATTTGGGTGTTCATGGTTCTTCTGAAAAAATCCTTACTGTTGTCCGGAATTTGTTGATTCGTGCAAAATCTCATCCTTTACATAGTGTATCTTCAGTTCAATTTGCTATTTTCAAATGTCTCGCTTTGCTCCTGAAATACAACTACTGGATAGAAATTCATCAAGGTGTGTTAATAAGAAGATTTTTATCTTAGTTTGTTATGGTTTGGCTGAAATTCTATTAATGTTAGAAATATCTTCTTATGATTTGGACAAATTAGATTCTAAAATTTCAGTGTGGCAATCATCCTTAAACAATTCTGTAACTCAAAATTTTGCTCATTTTTTATATATATGTCTCATTTTAGCTATGGATAAATAATATTGTGAGTTTTTAATTTGCCATTGTAGGCCAGTAGAGTTAAAATGAAAGTTTACTGTCTCAAAAAGTATGCACTGTTATAATTCCTATTAGAGATTACTAAATCGGACTTATTTTGGGAAAATGTTTGGGCAATATTCCTCTAAGGTGAAAGCTACAAAATAAATTAAAATGTGTTTCGAATAAATTAAAACAAATTATGAAAGAAGAAAAGGAGAGATTTTGATATGCTTTTATGTTATTTTTATTTATGTAATTTTTTTTTTTTTTTTTTTTTTATTTAAACTAAATAACATTCTTTATATCTGTAATTATCTTAAAATTTTGTAAAATTTATAAACATACCTTTCGTTTGTATATCACTTCTTCAAAATACAGGCTCAATATAGAAGACCTAATAAATAAGTTTTGATTAACTTGGAAAAGAAATTTAACTTGCTCTTGTATTCAAATCTTACATCAATTGGGACGATCCTCAGCAAAATAAATTAGAAAAATTTTTTCCAATTTATTATAAAATAAAATTATAAAATTGGTATGACATGCAAAGTGCAAATGAATTTCTAAACTTTGTATAGATTTTAGTAGGATCAAATTGTAAAAGTGTGGATTATTAGGAGTTATTTATAATTGTGCTGACTGTAATGGACAGCGATTTACTCCTCTGCAATGCGAACTATAGAGAATGTTTATTTTTTGCGGATAAGAGGATACTCATTTTTGGTAAGATTGTATAATGTGTGATTGATGTGATCTGGTTCATTGAATGAGTGAATATATTATTTGATTGTAAGTGAGATAAAGCATGATTCTGTGTCTAATATAGATTTATTACCCCAATCGAATGTCTAGTTTTTTTTGCCAGCAATGTTGGGAAATTTGGTGTTTTCATTGGAATCTTTTATGACACATTATTGATGTTCTTTGATTTGATTAATATTTTAAATTAGAATTTAACAATATATGCTGAGTCTTTACAAAGAATACAATATAATTTTTTTTAATTTTTTTTCGTTATATTCGAAAGGTTCTTTTGGATACAGGAGTAGTTTATGAAGAATTTGGTATGATTAGGGGTGAATTAGCAGTAAGATCTTTGTTAGATTTCTTTTAGATCAGTGATTATGTGTTTAGGTAAGAAATTAATTTTTTTTTTTTTTTTTTTTTTTTTTTTTTAACAAATTTTAAATTATTAGAATTGAAATTTAGAAACTGGTTGATGTGCACTGATTTACAATAGACTCTGACAGAAAGGACTTGTTAGTGCGGTCAGTTACATATTTCGAGGAATGTAGTAGTTGTTAGATTCATTTCCAAAAGTAAATTCAATTTTTTAGTGAAATTTGTTTAGTATTTGGAAAAAAGATTGCAGTTGATAAGTTTGTTTAATAATTGTAAACACGTCTCCAACGAAAAGTTTCTTTAGCTGGATGTGAAGTTGAATGAATTAAGATTAGAAGATTAGTGGGATTGCATCACTCTATTTATTTATATATTTATAATGCGTACATTGTCTTTGTTTAAATTTGGATCAGGTACAGAGGCTGGCACAAGTTTGTTGAGATAGTTACGGGTGGGAAGTGATATGTGTCATTTTTTCTAGCTTTTATTTTTTTTTTTTTGAAACCCCTTGTTTTAGTTAACTTTTTTCAGCTTTTCCATATTTTATAGTATTTCTGGATATCACACTTGACTCCTTTACTAAATGTGATTTATATGTGAAGAAATCTGCTATGTTATATTTGGTGGAAATTTTCAAGAACCCAGTACAACATGATTATGTTGCCAAGAAGCTACGATTAGTAAGAAGCCCTTTTTTTTCAAATTTGATAACATTTTTTGGTTTTTAGTTTGTTTTAATCCAAGCAGGGGTAACTTTTGGGCTCCTGACTAAACCAGGATCATGGATCATGTTTTGATGTATTTAATCAGATGCCAAAAAATTTTTTGACTTTCGCTAATTTTCCCCATATATGACATTTTTTGATTTATGTATTTATAATCCTTTTTTCTTAGCAACAGTGCCTCAGCCGTTAAACTCTTATCCCAATAAAGGATGGTTTTAATTCAGTAATGTTTTCATTCTCAAAAAATCTGATAGAACAAGTAGAGTTGTAATATTTAAATTTTTTGCAGTCACCTAAAATATATTTTGAACAAAATCTTTTGAAAAAAATATTGATTGCTATGAAATGCTGTTTGCATTTGAAAAATGTTTGCCAAAATTTATTTTGTGGCTTCACACCTGTTTTTATCATTGTGTCCAATTTAAAATCAGATAACTTTAAAATTTAAAAAGTATTGCATAAATTATTATATATCCCAGGGGCTTATTTATCAAAATGAAATTTGAGGGTAGGTTTCATTAATTAAAACTATAGTTGAAAAAGAATAAATAATATAAAATTTTGATGAAAGTAAAATTTACTTAAAAGGGCCTAAAAAGGTGTCGAATAAGTCCAAGAAATATATATTTCTTTTTTCAGTGTCTCCCAATAAAATTTTCAGTGTTAAAAATTCTATTTTTTTGCAAAAAACTATGTTCTTTTTTTTTTCTTAAATTTTACTTATTGTTAGAAAATATTAATGAGCATTTTGCTTTTGTTTAAATTTACTTGGTCCTAGATACCAGATACCACCGTTATACCACATCAGATACCACATCGTTTTGAAATCTTAATGGTTTTGAAAGCTTCTCAAGCTTTTCTACCATTTATGGTGCCCTATGATAAAACGTTTGCATCACTTTTTAAATAAAATTTGACACTTTTAGAATTTTAGCCTTTTATTATTATTTTTTTTTTGATTGAATAACTTCAGGAGACAATATTTAGTCGAAATGGATATATACCTTAAATTTTCATTTCTTGGTAATGCTTAAAGGTTCTATTTAGAATCAAAATTGAGCTTAATTTTTTTCTTTCTTTTTTAAATTCACATAAAATAATTCAAGTAATAAAAATCTCCCTTGCAATGAATGAGTTTTTTTGTTAGATTTAGATTATTTTTACTTTTATTTTTCAAAATATATATTTTAGAATAGTTTGTTAAAGTTAATTGACCATAGGTAATATCATTTAGACCAAATAATTACTTAATTACTGCATAATCTAACGTCTGTTTTTCCTATATTGCAAGACATGGATACCATCAAATAATGGCTTGGTCTGATTCCATTCTTCTAGCACGTTTACATTGTTTTGACTATATTTCCGTGTTAGTGTGGAAAACAGAAGTTAAACTGAAAATAATGATGATAGTGGCAGAAAAAATTTTGAGTCAAAGGCTCCTACTCAAAAGGGGTTAAATTTTATCTGAAATTTATGGTTTGGAAATTTATTGGATGAAACATGACACTACAGATGCAAGATATAGCCACATGTATATGAACTATTGGTTTTAATGAGAATAAGCAAAAACTCTTGAAAGTACTTAAAATCCCACATAACTTGGTAGTCAAATCATATTTGAAACCACCAAACTTTTCTACCATGTTTCCATGATAACAGAAAGAATAGTCCATTTAAAGGTTATTTTCTTCAATGAAAAGCGCTGTTATATCTGGTACGAGGTTAGGTCCCAGGAAGTATCATTAGCAAGCGACCTGTATAAGACATGCTTTAGTCAATTTTATAATTAGACTTTTAAATTTTTTTCACATAAGAGTGTATTAATATATAAGCTACCAGTTATAGGAACATCCTTGTAGTGTCAAAATTTCGTTTTTATGTTGGTTTTACTGGAAATTTAAATTTACTAGATTATTAGGATTATTTAAACCATGGAAGACATTTGACTCTTTTATCATCTGCCAAAAATTCTTATTTCATAGGAATAGGCCCATAGCAACAACCAATTTATGCAAGATTTTTAATAAATCTATTCAAATTTTTTGTCATAATCAGTGGTCATTGATCTTGGGCCGCACACGCACATGTTGGAAATTAATTTTCTAGCTTCAATTATTTTATTTAATTGACGATTTTTAAATAATTCTTTCAGCAAATATATTTCATATTACAAATATCCTCTATGATCACTTAACTTTATACAAAGTTGGAATATTTTGCTTAAATTTGGCAAAAATGGTAAAGATTTGCAAGTTATGATGTATAATTCAAATTTTTTATGAAATTCAGTAAAAATTATTGTTTACCATTTCAATATTTAAGATATTAACAGGTAATAGATTCCAGTATAAACTATCATTTAAAATGACCCATGCATTACTTTAGCTAGAGAACTAATATTCTGAATGAACTTTGAATCTTTTTTGCTAACAGGTTGCCATGGTTACCTTGGCCTTTTAAATTCCTAAGCCCTAAGCCGCTGATGTACACAGTACCTTTATATCTGTCATTTATAGGCCTTTGTATTGAAAAAATTAAGTAAATATTTACTTTATAGACTTTTATGCTCTTACTGACATTTAAACCTTTAAAGTTCTTTTTCCAAAAAAAATTGAAATCAAGACCCGAATGAGGCACAGGCACACATATTTTTCTAGGGAGGCGTGGGTGGTTCCTTACATCCAGTTTTTTTATGTATAAAAAATTGATTTGTGCATATCCAGAAGATAAGAGAACATTTGCTTTAATTATTATCAAATCAATCCTCTAAATTTTTCCTTTCATCGATTTTGAAATAGTTATAACAGCTAACTTATTATAGGATATTTAATGTAAAATCTTGATAAAACACTAATTTAGCATGACACAAATGCTTGTTTTATCAAGCAAGGAAATTATTGCAACAAAAATTAAAATTGTATCTACATTTTTCAAGAAAATATTTTTTTGATTCTGTTGGATTTTATGGTTAGAAAATTATGTAATTTGCTGCAAATAAGTTGTTTAAAGAGTTTACTGGGCCTAGGTTAAAAGCAGGTAAATTTTGCCCTAATAGATAGGTGATTTTTTTATCCTCAAAGAAATTTCCTGGAGTCCATTTATCACTAAGCACTTGTTTAACATTACAATTAATATCATGGAAATATAAGTTAGGCAACTAACCCAATTGTTTGAATAAAAAAATTTATATAACATGCACCATGTGTTAACATCCTGATATATCTTCAAATAATTGTTGATTATTTCAAAGCTACTTCTTTATTTAAGAAGCTAATATAAAATTCTGATTTTAGGAAATTCTATCTGAGGAAAAACTAGTGTACATAGTGGATTCTGTGAGCAAATTGTTTAAAGAAGATAATGACAAAGGAGAATTGTTTCTTAAAAAATCTGGTATACTGAAAAAAAGTCTAGATACTGTTTACACTACATGTTCACCGAAGGTCTTAAATTCACTAATATTGCTTTTCGAAGCATTTTCTTTGTAAGTGGTTTGTTTTGCTACCAACCTGTTCTAGCCACTCATGTCATAAAATATATCAATATGTTCATCTAGATGTGATGCACAGCCTGTCTGTTTTTACTCATACCTATTTTACTCATTTCACATATTTTGTAAAACTGAATAAGTCACCAGAGATTTGGAATGTTGTAATACTTTCAAAACCTGAAAATAGAGTATATGTTTAGAAAGAATAGGAAATATTTACTGTATTAAAATATACAACATGAATTTTTTGTTGTATATAAACTAAATGGATGGGAAGTATCTCTATCAAGGCTAAGCACTCCATTTTAAACCATGTTTGTTTGTATATAATAATTTTACATTATATATTTTTTTTAATTCTTGTTAATTGACAACCATAGAATGTGTCTTTTTACCCATATGGTTTACTGCCAAAAATTTTAGATAACTTATGCTTGTCAGTCATTGTGTTTTTTTAATGAGCATACTCAACAATTCATCACTTGATTGTTTATTATTTTTAAATTTTCGATTCGAGTAAATTTTTGAATGTTGTCTATATTATCTTTTCGCATGCACTGCTAGCATATCTTCACCAATTCAAACAGCAATTCTACCCATCAAAACAGCAAAACATCGAAACAGCAGTTTGAAGATATTTCATTAAACTTTGTTACCGTAATATTAAATGAAATATTTATTTCTCCCACAGAAATTGGTTTACGCTTATCAAAACTGGTTGATCTAATTTTTGTATAAAATTTTGTTGTTATAGTTGTTATGGTAATTTGAATTGCTTAAAAGAACTCTTATCAGTAAAACTTGATGATAAAGATGACTCGAATGACATATATGATCTGATAAGATATGTGAGAGCAAATCAGTTTTTGAAGCCGTATCATACAGCACTGTGTCTGAGTTTTATAATACGTAATCCAGATAGGTAAGAAACTATCAAAAGGCTCAAAATTTCTAACCTATGTAAACAGTGTCGAACTAGTTTTCCTGGACTAGTATGTTGGCTGAAAAATCTTTTTCAAATGTGTGATTTTTCTCCTTCAACAAAAATTTTGGTTCTGTTGAAAGTTTGGTGTTAAAAATATTATTTCTTATTATATTTGCAAGTGAACGTTTGAAAATTTCAAGCCCCAAAACATCTCAATTTTTTATTTAAGCTAGCAAATAATAATTTTGATTATTTTTATGTCAGTCAATTTTAAAATATCAGGTCCAAATTACAGGCTTAAAAACATGTTGAATTATGTGACATGACATTGGACTAATTTAAGTAATTATTAAGTGAAGTAAAGATTGCTAGTTTCTTGTTATCTAAGAAAGTCCATATCCATGGTCACTTTGCTTATTTGATAATGTACTTACGTAAATAACTTGTGAAATTCATTCTTTATTTTCAGTGCCTCGGACTGGAATGCTGTTTTGATGCAAGAAATGCTCAAAGATATCTTCATTTCTCATTCGTCCTCTTTTAAATCCTCTAAAATTCTCCCATTAAACGCTGTCATGTGGAAGAAATCACTTATAACTGCAATTAATTCCATGAGCAGTCTAGAAAAATGTGGTCTTAAGGTATCATTTGCTATAATTTGCTAATTTTCTTTTGTTGGATTTTGTGATTAAATTTTTAGATTGATTTTTGTGAAAATTATTTGTTTTGCTAAAGTAGAAAATATAAGCATGGTTCTTTTCAAATGCTTGTCAAAAATCAAAGTATAGTGAACTGGATAAAAATCTTTTTTTGTACTTCCATGGCAATCTCAAGTACGAGTGTTCTGCCTATGTTACTTGTCACAGTCGATACTTGGTAGAATTGCTGTAGCATATAGCCCCATAAAAAAATTTCGCCTCTCACTTTAATTATATCCAAAGATAAATAACTATCAATTTACTATTGAGTTATTCCTTTTGTCAGGGACTTTTGCCAATAAATGATGTACCCAATTATTGTAATTTTTGGTCAAAAAGAAACTTGAAGTTTTCTAAAATCCTGTTATCTTTCTTTTGATCCATATGGTCCAGATACGACCTGCTTTCAATGCAAAGGACAATTTCTGCTTGTTTTCTGATTTTACTGAAATTTTTGTCACGTTAGAAAATTTAATTGCTGGCAATTTTTATATTTCTACAGTTTATAAATTTCACTAAGCTCGTTTTGTTTTTGGGTAAAATTGTGTCAGAAAAATGTTTTATATTTTTCTCAAGAAATCAAATCTGGTACTGAAATTGTAGAAAATTTTATCTTTTTATAGGATAAATTTTTTTTTTTTTTTCAAATGTTTTGAAAATTTTATCAGGTAATTTGATCTTTTTCTTTTGTTTTTTGTAAAATTAAGAATTAGTTATAAGGATTCTATTACTCGCTGATATCATGTTTAATATTATTTGCGCAAGTTGAATAAGGCAAAATTTGGCCCACCTGTTAAACAGTCTAAATCCAGTCTAATTTGATTTCAAATTAGACAGGTCTGAATCTTCTGTAACTTACACTTTAAAATATTTTCTCAATTTTTCTTCAAGATTTTTAGTATGTGGATTTATAGGGTTAAAAATTTGACCTTAATTTATTTTTTAGACAATTATTGATTTTGCAAAATATACGCATTTAATTCAAATTGGCAATAATTGATATTTATGAAGTTTGAATGACTGTGACTGTGTCTATGAATTGAAATCTATTTTTGAATAATGTTATTTTAAAACGGCTGTTTTATTTTCATTTTTTAGCCATGCGAGATTTTGGATCAATGGAGAGATTTTGTTTTCAATGTATTGGTGGTGTCATTAGGATTTAATCTTGCTGGTGACATGAATGATCAAATGATTAGCCTAATTAATGATAAAAAGATATCAAGAGTTTGTTGCAGTTATCTTAGAAATATGAAAGTAGAAGGAGGTAGGAACTAATAATAACCAATTGAGGATAATTTTAATCAGTTAATTTTTTTTTTTTAATATTTTGTTTGTTATAAAATTACCTGTTTGTACTACTTTTTCTTAAATGACTAACTGTCACCTTATCTTTGTGGTTATCGAAATAGTTATAATGCTCAACATGCATTACTTGCTATGATAGAAAAGTGGAAAAAATCTCTAGATAAAAATGGATATGCTGGGGCAATCTTAATGGAACTCTCAAAAGCTTTTGATATGTTAAATTATGATTTAATAATCGTAAAACTACAGGCACACAGTTCAGACAAAACAGCACTTGAATTAATAATTATATATCAATATTTAAAAAACAGATGGCAACGATCCAAAATAAATTGTGATTTCAGTTCTTGGTTTGAGCTATGATAAGGTGTCCCACAAGGATCTATTTTAGGTCCACTTTTGTTTAATATATACAATAATAACTTATTGTTTATAACTGGTGAATCCAAGGCATGTAATTTCGCAGATGATACCACATTCTATACTTGTGATGCAGACTTAAAAACAGTATTTTCAAGCACGATAGTCTAATGGCTATTGAGTGGTTTGAGAGCAATTACATAAAGTTAAATAGTGATAAATGCCACCTTTTAATATCAGGATTTAAATATCATTTTGTAGATTTAGGAAATACAAAGATAGGGGAAAACAACATTGAGAAACTACTTGGAGTTAGTATAGATAAGTATTTATCTTTTAAAAGTTACATAAATAATATATGTTTAAAAGTATGTAGGAAAATAACTGCATTAGTAGAATAAGTATAAATATACCTTTTGTGAAAAGAAAGGTTTTATTTCGAGCTTTCATTGTATCTCAATTTTCTTGTTGTTCTTCAATATGGATAAGTAGAAAGGTTAACAGCAAAATAAACAGGCTCCATGAAAGAGCATTACCGTTAGTCTATAACGATGATAGTATGTCATTTCAAGAGTTGTTGGAAAAGTCATTAAAAATATTCATTACTTATGATTATTTTATTGAGTATGGGTGTAATTACATTTTATTATTGCTTGACTTTGAAATTGTAAAATCCATGTAAAATAAATAATAAATAAACTAAACTAGACTTGTCTACACTAATAATTATTATGCTATATATGTATGTTTCTATTCCTTAGTTTGCATAAAATGACACGTCATAAATAATCATGTCATTGCTTAATGAGTATGAAAATAATGAAATATATTTTTACCACCCGAGAATTTTGATTTTCTATGCTGTTTTTGTGAAATTTTAATTTTCAAAATTAGTAAAAAAAAACCATTGCTTAAAATATTTTAGGTTTTTAATAATTTTTGAAAACCATTTATTCTGTTCATACCTTATTTTTTTAATTCTTGCAAGTTGGATACTTATTAGAGAGGGTGCTTAACTAAGGGGGCACTAATTTGTTTATTCAAAAAATTTGCCTCTAAAAATCATGGCTTTTCAACCACTAAAATGTGATATTGATTGTGTATTCCTACTGCATTTTCGTTGTCTGTTATGTTTAATAAACAATGGGTAAAATTTTAAATCAAATTAGTGAGTATAACAAAATAGTTTAGGGAGCAGGTAACTTAATTTGATTGAATTATTACAGAGGAAGAAATATACATTTTTATACGGAAAGGAAAATTTTCTTTCAAGATATAACGTAAAATAAATAAAATTAAGAATTAGTTGCTTGAGAATATCAATTTGATTTACTATCACATCATTATCACATAAAATGCAAAAACACACTTATATGGATTGTAGATTAACAAATTAATTCCATTCTAATTGAGTGCAAGAAAACAAATGAATAATATTTAGATGGACACTTATTATAAGTGGTGCTTAGTATTATAAATCATGCTTGAAAAGTGCCCTGATTCAAGGGAGTGCATAACTTTTATTACTCGTAAGATTGTATAAATATGTGGCTTAAATCTGACTAAAAAAATCTTTTCATAACTGGGAGTAAAACTGCTTTACCATTGATGTTTTATTTATATTTAGATAATGATTTAAGCAAGAAGTTTGTAAATTGTGTTTTGTTAGCAGCACAGTGTCAGACAGATTCTTATCAGGTTAATTAATTTCAACACAAAGGTTTTCTGTTTTATGTTTTACACCTTCTGATAATGAACCTTTTTGAACCTCTGTGGAACCGAACAGGGGTCTATGTATTCAATAACTCAGTTTTTAGTCCATTCTTTTTCCTCGTGCTATGAACATATGGGATGAAATGTACATTGGCATCCAACTTTCATTTTTTTAACAAAAGCATCAAAAAGCCCTACATCTTACCTGAGTTAATTTCACCGTCCTCCCACTCTGATGAAAGATTAATAAATGTAAACCAACGCTGACATACAAATAACCGCTTCTACCACGCTATGCATAGATTTGCTTTTTTAATCTGAACCTATGCATAGATTTGCTTTTTTAATCTGAACCCCAGTTTCTTGTTTCTTATCTTATCTTTTTTTTTTTTTTTTTTAATTGCTTTTTAATTGCTTAAAATTATACCTTTAACTTCATTCTAATTGGTTGAAAAAAGTAAAAGCGTAATAAGTTGTGGCCTTTTTTGGGGTAAGACTAACGTGCCAAAAAACTCCATTTTCAAAGCCCGTTACATCCAAATATGCTACCTTTACTGATTTAACTTAACTGCTACCCACTAACTCTACGTATTTGATTAACCTAAATATGTTAACATTATCTTCAATTTGGTATTCAGGCGGGGTACAGGCTTAGTTTAAGTATTTATGTAAGTCTATTACAAAGGTGTCTGCTTGTAATCATAAATTCACCTGAGACTCATAATTTCTACAGCTTAGTTTAGATCGATTTTTTGTTGAATGATTTTAGCTTATGTCAATTTCATCCAGACTACTTATTCTAGGCTTAGTGCCAAAAACTGCAGGCTTTGTCCTATCTAAATGGTATACTAAATTTGTTTTTTTTTTTCAAAAATTCATAAAAAATTTCTGTTTCGATTTACTTCAATTGATTAGAAATTATTATCTTTAAAGATTGTGCATGAATTGTCAGTATAGAGTAACAGGTTATAGTCAACAGATTAATACATACTATTTGCATAAATAAGAAAAAAAAAATTAAACTTCGTGCTAACAATATGTCATGCGTGTTCTTAAAAATATCTCTTCAAAAGAAAATAGTATTAAAGAAGATTTCAAAACATTTTTTCTTAATTTTGTGATAAATTTGTCTTCCAAAACATACATAGTAGAAACTTGTGACGTAATAAAAACTGTTCAAACCGATTTTCTTCTAATTATTAATTTTTCTTAATTTGCATTTTACACAACTGATAGATCTATCACAGCTGCTGGAAGTATACCTGCTAGGGACAAATGAGTCTTTATTTTGATTTTTTTGTAACCTAAGGCCCCAGACTCCGAAGTGTATCATATTTGATTGAAACATTAAATTTTTTTGAAAATGCTAGAAAATACTAGCCCAGGCTCCAGAATTGTTTAAAGCTTTAAAAGGGATCTGTGTTTCTAAACATTATGTCAATGTGTCAGCTTAAATGTTGTCATTTCAAGAAAATATTACCGTTTGTATTTTCTGCTTATGTTTTTATGTCATCAAACCTACCGATGATATTTTTTTCTTTATTGCCTCATTATGATACCTTTTGCTGCTTTAAAGCTAGATTGCGATTTTCAATATTTATTGGAGGAATCCTATTTTATTTTGATATAGATATGAGTGACCATAGCTAACATGCTATAGGCCATATTGGGGACATGTACCGAAGATTTCATTGCCTAAAATTTAGACATTGGGTATCTCACACAGTTTTTGAAGGACGTCCCAAATTTTGCATTTTTCAAATTTCCAAAAAATGTGGTTCAATTACGTTGAAATTTATGGTAAAATTTTAAACATTGTTTCTATCATTCAAGACAAAAAAAAAAAGGCTATAATGTCATTGATTTTGATTAGTTCTCTTTTATTTCCAGAATCCATTAGTCACTAAATTTTGATTTTGTGTGCCAATTTTAAATGAATGGTTAAAAAACCTTAGTTATACCTATGCATTTTATCTGTTTTTATTTAGGTGACATCTTCTTTATTTGAAATTCTGGCAAATTATGTTAGTGAAAGTGACGCCAATTTTTCTACGTTATTGGCATGCGCAGAAGTCAATGGCATTTGTTTTCATGAATCATTAAACATGAAACTGTGGCACACATGCTGGGAAGTTAAAGATTCTGTTTTAGACTTTCTTCTTAGAATTGTACAAGGAGTCAGTAAAGGTGAAATTTTTATTACAATTTATTGAGACTTGAAATAATATCAGCATGAAAACTAACTGTTTACTAAACTTGATATCTCATTTTTAAATTTTCTTAACATCTAGTTTCTTCTTAACTTCTATGAATAAAAGTTTTTACATCATTGGTAACAAAAACATTAAAGCAGAGGCAAAAAAAAAAGCTAATTATGTGCAGGTAGTCGCTTCATTAGCTGCCATTGAGAAAGATTTTTCCGCCTAGTTTGTAAGTTGTTTTTAATGCTTTTCTCAAAAACCATTGCATTGTTTATACATGTTATCATATTGTTATCCTTTATTCTTGATCTTGATGAAATTCCTGTAGTTGTACTTAAATGTGCTCTCAGAACTCTCGATTATCTGAAGATTGTTTAAGGAGTGTATCGCTGAATCCTGTTTTACCTCTTGCTGGACAATGGCATTTGTTGTCCTAGTATTCAAAAATTCTGCATAGCGATCTAATCCTCTTAATTACCGTCCTATCGATCACCTTACAATCGTCACTTAGATTTGCCTAATCTGTTTTTTTTTTTTTTTGTCATCAGTATAGTTTTCGTTCTGTTTAGTCCATTGCTGATGCTCTGACTGGCATCTGTGAACATCAATCACAATATTTCTTTTGATGCTTGCGGTGAAACCAGAGCGATCGCACTTGACACCTCTAAGAAATTGGACAAGGTATGGCATGCTAGACTTAAGATGAAGTCATTTGGTAAATCTGTGAAGTTTTGTATATCATAAAGTTTTTTTTTGTCAGGCAGGGAAAATCTCAGACATGGTGATACTCGATGACCACTCTTTGAACTGTTGATTCTAATTTTTATTAATAATTTGCCTGATATCATATTCTTTGCAAGCTTGCTATATATTTGGACAATATCACTTTGTACTTATCTTTAGGGAAGACAAATAATAGTTTTGATAAGATTGAAATGGCAGCTGATTTGGTGTCACTCAATGCTTCAAAACCGAAACCTCTTTCCATAAACCGCTTTTTTTATGATTCTGTTTGCTTTTTCTGTGATTCAACCTTTTTAATTTCAGAGATCCACTAATAACTGATCTTCTTTTACATAAAATCTTTGTATCATATAATTTTTATAAGAAATTGTCTTTCATGAAGAACTAGTTTCGATTTAAACAGTTAGCATGTGTTATATTACATGAATGGTCGCCGTTAATCATATTTACCTGCTGTCTTTTTAAAAAGCACTAAATTTTTTATTTTTGATTAATCACTTTCAGCTCTGTAACTAAAAGTTCTCATAAACTTCTTGATAGATATCCAAGATTTCACTATAAGTAGATTATATTAAAATTTAGAGGGAAAATTTTATCCTAGGGTACCAAGAGCACTTTTCTTTTCTATCTGCAAACGTCTTCTGGTGTGATGTGCTGCCGATGATGAACGACAACGAAAGTTATATAAGAGCAAAAATTGTTGAGTTTTTATCAAATATACTAATTACGCAATCATTGTGGGAAATTTTCAAACAAAAAAATAAAATATCAATGGTGAGCATTTTGATAAATATTTCAATATAGACCCTGTGTCAATATCCTATCTTTGTAAAAAAAAATTTGAATTTGCCTGTTCGGTCAAATTGTTTGTAAAGACATTGCACCATAAGAGGAGGTATCTAACAAAACATGTACAAATTTTTTTTATTTTGATTTTTAAAATTTCTGACCCAGGTCAAAACCCAGAAAGTTGTAAATCTTAAAGAAATTATTGGTTATTTTAAACCGAAGAACAATAGATTTGAAGTGTATCAAAATTTTTTTTTAATTTTGCATGAATTTAATCTTCCAAAAAATTCTTGTCCATCAGCTTCAGGTCCTTTTACCCCACCAGCCAAAAATTTTGTTTAATCGTGCCCTGAAGCGTGTCAAATTTTACAAAATTTTTTGATATTTCTAAAGAAATTATTTTCCGTCATTCGTTAAGACCAAACAAATAATTGGTTATTTTATACCTCAGGGGATGTTGGTATGGAAAATTTTTTTTTTTTTTTTTTTGGTGTATGGATGATACAAAAGTATGTTTAAAAGCAATTTTATCATTTGACAATTTTAGTCAGTTTCTGTATATATTGTTATGTTGATGAATTCTTTTGGAACCCATATTTACCGGAAATCTGACCTTTTTCTACACCTCAGTAATATATAAGCAGGGCAGGTATTTGGAAAAATACTAACTCTTGAAACGTTATTGAGTAGTAATGTGTGGGGGGTGGGGGTATGGAAACTTCTCCGAAAATTAATAAACTGGGTGGGCTGACGCTTAATTTGGGCCTTTGTTACGCAGTGATTAGCTCAGCTTTAAAATTTCAAGTCCAAACTTTCTCATGAATTAACAAATATTTATTTATTAAGACAAAAGATTTGCTGCCTCACTCCTCACTTCTTACTTTTCAGCATGTCTAAATGTTTTCATTTTAGGCCTTAAATCAACATTTAAAAGATGTTTTCTAAATCCGTTAAAATTTTTCTTCTTGTTGTGTGCTGAAAATTCTCATTTCATCCACGCGCCAAACTGAAAACGATTTTAATAATTTTTTTTTTTAAGGTTTTGTAATACCTAGTCTATGATCTTTTAAAGTATTCGTTTTAACAGTTTTGGTTAAACAAAATACTGTTTTGGGTTTTTTTTTTATCTCCAGGTTAAGTCGTTATTTTAGCTAATTCGTTTAGAATATACTCCACCTCTCCTTTTTAATAGAGTGATCTTTGGCAAAGAATAAGCAAAGATTTCACTTCGCTTGCTCGTCAAGATGATTTCTTCACACGTCGAAGTGTTATTAAAATGTGTTATTTATGCATATCTAACTCAGATATATTCGACGATGCTTTCAAATTAAAAATTTATAATGGTGAAAGAAAGCGTAATTCTATATTGCAATCTTTAGTAAGTATTTTGAAAAGCAGCGCTCTTGATTTCGATTGGGAGGTACGACGACAAACTGTTATATTATTAACACTTCTTGTTTCCATGATTAAGAAAAACCGTTGGTCGCTTGATAATGTCATGGATTTACTTACCAACCATGAACTTACTTCGATAATCCTGAATGGAATCATGGACTGTGAGTACGCTGTGAAGATTGAAAACATAACATTATATGAAGAATTTCAGAAATATATTGTTGTCAAAGAAAATGATTCGCACACTATCAAAAATATGAAAGAGTACGATAAAGAACTAAAAGCTGTGAAAGATATTAGCTCACAGAGCATTATGTCATTTATATCAAGGCTCCATTTAGAACTTTTGTCACATGATGTAGGTATTTTAGACGAGAGTGTTAAAAATGACCCAGAGTCTTTTTTACAAGACATCATTGTCTCCGCAAATACCAGTGATACTAACCTACTGGATTGTTATTAGATATTTGCATTATATTGCATTATAAATTAATATAATGATTTTTTTGTTATTGAAACATCCCAATAAACCCACTAATATGTTTTATTTAATTTTACTTGTCTAGCTTACCCAGCCAATGATATTTCATGCTTTTCCGTCTATTCATACTGCCTTGTTATATTATTATATGTGGGCTTTCGGGGTTATTTTCTTTTGCATAGCGAAAAGTTTTTTAAAATAAAAATTTAGTAAAATCAGAACTCAAAACATTTTAAGTCAAAACCAAAATTTCCTTTATACCAAATAATATAAAATAAAATTTCTTTATAACTGCTTATTAACCGGTTATAACAGTTTATTAACCGGTTTTCTGTAAAGAGAAGTTATTTTAAGTCAATGGTGCAAAATTTTATATAGTATATAACTTAATAACATTAGTTTCTTAAGAGATTGGTCGATATTTTCTATATAAAAGTTTTTCTACCTTTACGTAGTATGGGGTGAAATTCCATAATTTTGAGTTTTTTTCTAATATACCTGTTATTTTTAATACGCAAAGAGAAAAATTCTCAGTAGTGCATTATAATAGTAATATGCTATTCCTAAGAATCATTCTTCTCCTACCATACTAAACATAGTTTTATTGGATTTTTATATATATGTATGGATATATAAAACAGCAATACCAAGTTAAAGTCAAGCTTGGTCTCGGAATATACAGGATATTTTTAGTCCATCGGTTACTGAAGAAGGAGGTGTTTTCGTCATCACAAGAAACTAGCTGCTACGTTCTTGGTTTTCTGTTATTGTCTTGTTAGCTAATTTGGCTTATCGATATAATATCGTATTAAAACCTGATTTTGAAAGTAACAAGAATTTTACAAGAATTTTATGAAATAGAAACGTTCTTTTTAATTGCTTTAGTATTACAAAACTTCCGACAGCTTAGGTGGAAGGGTCTTACCACTTTAATTGGCTAACAAATACTAACTAGGCAGGAAGCTAAATAACAATTAAAAAAAAAAAAAAACACTGGGTTTAATGGGAATATCTTCTGGACATTAAGAGCCATCATTGTCAAGCCATCATATTTTATATGTATAAATTCGAATAAAAATTCATTTTTGAACTCAACTTCTACTTATTGAGATAAGGCAAGATTTATATGTGGGCTGACAGCTACAGCGGTAGAGTTTGGGCTGACAGCAACAGTGATAGAGTTTGTGGGCTGACAGTTACAGTGGTTTTTCAATTAAAGATAATATATGATTAAGGAAACTACCAAGCATTACTAAAGAGAACTATTATTTTTTCAACTTAAGCGTTTTAAGAACTATCGTAGATGAGTTCTGAGGTATGTGGATATTTTTATAGTTGGTATTTAGTCCTACAAAGGTTGGGAGCAACGGGCCAGCAGCTACATACTTTTGTAAATATTGATTTAACCACTAAAGCTTATTAATTTTTTTTTTTTTTGACTTTTCCTAAAAATCATCTGGGAACATTTTAAGATCCAAAAAAAAATCAGGGGTGGGTCATGACGTCACTTACGTCAATATAAAATTTCAAGACTGTCAAAAACTGCTGACATCGGCAATTTCAGTTCTTTTAACTTCAATAGCGCTATCTAATAAGAAACCCAATATATAATTAAAAGCGAAATTGATTACTTATATTTTAATTGAATTACACATATTACTATGTGTTTGTGCTCAAACATCGAGTTTTTACCAATAATGACGTCATAAAATGCTGAAGTAAGCGGAATGGCGGAAAATTATTCGAATTCTGTTTTACCATCCGATTTAAATAAGGTTCAAGTAATATTATGCCCGCACCCCCGACCTAACTATATATATGGTACAAAAAGCCCAGCCTTTGTAAAGTTAAGTAGGCGTCTAAAGATACATAAAACTTTTTAAGTTTTTTGACATTTTGTGGTGCAAAAGATTCATACTATCGTTTACTTATTTTTTTTTTCTTAAAGTTAAATTTCAGATATCGTTAATATAACAGTTTGAATACATATTACAATAAGTATTAAGTTAAAAGTTGAATTTTTCCTAGATGAAGCGAACCATAAGCTGAATTAATTTTTGTGTAGACTTTCAACAGGAACATAATATTGATATCCAGTAAGGAGCGAAAATTTCACTTGTTCACACGGATAGCGATATGGTTAAAAAAAATAAAAATCATTTAAAAATGGAGACAAGTTCACTTTTTTCTTATTTGCTTTAAAACCTAAGCAGTAATCTTGGCAAACTTCCAAATTTTTGATGGTCAATAATTTTTTAAACATAAGTTGATCTAAACCGCTCTCGAAATTTTAAAATGTTATTATATTGAGCATGAATGGATCAATCAAAGTACATTACATTCAGAAAATTTAAAACGTGATCAAAATTTCAAGAAGTGATAACTTCTTCAAGCTTTGCAATTTAGGTATTGCTTATTAACCCCTCTCATCAGTGCTGGCTATAAATAATTTGTCTGGGCGTTTGAATTTCATACGCCTCTCACTAGATTAATAAGCACACGTTTCTATTAGTTTCTTTCTAAGCGAAGCGAAATTCGTGCCTATTTTTTTCATATTTTGTCTCGTCTACCCATTTCTTTAATAATAATATTTCAACAGATGAGAATAATTCAATCTAGACAATAAATCACAATCGATTTGGTCTCTCCTTCTTGGGTAACAATATTTTGTGTTTTGTACTCAAATAATACCTATGGAAGAGTGTTTATAATGGTTGATGGATAATAAAAAACAAGTTTTAACTCATTTCAAGGACGAATAATGTAAAGTGATCAAAAGAGGAATAATCAACAATGCTTTTTGGTATTTAATATAAAAGTAATGTTAATAAAGAATACAAACAATGCCAAATATAGTTAGTATAAATCTTTATTTATAAAAAAGGTAAACAAACCTTAGCTCGCTGTGAAAAAATGGATCTAAATCCTATTTTCAAAATGATCTATCTAGCTAGATAAGCTCTAAAGCATTGCAGTTTTCTACATATAAACAATTTAAGGTTTAAAAATCAATGAAAATTTATGTCAATATAGCTACAATGTATTTTTAATTAAAAGTCTACTGATATGATACTGCAGTATTGTGTTACACCATACTGGGGTACTAACCATTAAAGCTATCAAAAAGTTGATAATACAAACAGGAATTCCCAAAACACAAAAAACAAGTCAAAAATAGTGAAACGTCGATGAAATGATTTTATATTTTGATTTATTATTATTTTTTCAGAGTTTCATAAATAAAGGTATTTATTTAGTTGTGTTTGTAACAGACACATCTGATCAGTGCACTTCAAAAAAGTCAGAGAGTAAACAGGTCTAGTATCAATAAATACACAATAAAAAGGAGGTAGTAAAATCAGCTGTTTACAATAATAAACTAGTTATAACACTATCAAAAAAAGATTCCAAAATTTTAACC
The DNA here is from genome assembly GCA_035046665.1 of Euphysa ruthae. Lineage (NCBI taxonomy): Eukaryota > Metazoa > Cnidaria > Hydrozoa > Anthoathecata > Corymorphidae > Euphysa > Euphysa ruthae. Next base: position 4,818 of record JAUZNK010002753.1, on the reverse strand, counting down.
TAAGTTTAAAGAGCCATTTCAAAGAAATAATCAAGATTGGAATTAATAAACAAGGTTCTGTGTTTCCAAATGGTGTTTTTCTTCTGTAGTTAAATTATAATAAAAGTGATTTGATTTACGTCTTGATGAGTTTATAGTGGCATCATTTTGATTGAAATACATAGATTTTGTATACTTCTCATTGACGAAGTTAACACATTCGTGTTGATTAGAATGACAAAAATTTATTATTGCCTGTGCAAAAAAAATTTCTGAGGGAAAAACACTTCAGATTAGTTAGATATAAATTAAAAAATTAAAACCTCCGTCTTACTTAGCTAAATTGAATGAACGAGGTGTCCTCCTAAAAATTGACAATAGTAATGCCCTGATTGAACCTTATGGAGATCTTTTAGATGCAGCTCAATTTCATCTGTCGAATTTAAGATCAAATATTGATGCATATGCCCAGCAAGAAAATGAAATAGTTAAAGAAGAAATAATAGCTCCAGGGCAGGAAGACGTTGTAGATACAGTGTCATTGACTTCTGATTCAATTTGTTCTGAACCTGTAGTTTTAATTACTGATGATCAAATGAATTTGCAAATTAGATCGCTGAAATGTAAAGCAAAGAGATATTTTTGGTTTTTGTTTATGATTGGTTAAGAAACAAATTAAAAACTTTTCTACCAAATCTCAAATAACTGTAGCCCCAAGTGATATTTTCCTCTCTGGTAGTAGAGGTTTTGGTTCTTGCTCCTAGTGGTGTAGCAGCAATTAAAGTTGATGGTACAACCATATACTCTTGCTTAAAAATACATTGCTTTGGCAATTTACTTCCTTTAAACGATCGTAACAAAGCCTTATTGCTTCAAAATACTCAGACGTAAAGTAAAGTATCAAGCAAATTATTGTTTCAAATTCATCAAAGGGTTTTAGAAATATTTGACTACAATTCAAATGCTCCTTTTGCACAAAATCTTCAATAATTTGTGGAGACCTTAACCGACTAACACCAGAACGGCAAAACCTGATTAAATTTAGAGGTAATTCATGATAGGATTGTACTTGACCTATGAAGTGACTGAAGTAATGCGTCAAAAAGATGAGCGCGATTTCCTTCAACTTCTCAATAAAATAAGGCTTGGTCAACTAGAAGTTGAATTCAAAATTGAATCTCTTTTTATTAATGAAAATAAATAAAGGAGATACAATTGCTAAAGTTAATAAATGGATTCCAATCAACAAGGAAGAAATATTTATCTACATGAGGTAAAATAAATCATCTTTTTCCACATCAATCAGAGAAGCAAAATATCCATGTATACTTGCTTGGGCATGTGCAGTCCACAAAGTTCAGGGACTAAGCTTAAAAGAGGCTGCAATCAGCCTCATTTAGAAAAACAGCGGTCATTTAATTAAGGCCAAATGCATGCTGCTCTGAGAAGAGTCGCACACTTTGATAACCTTTATTTGATTCGGAGTATAATTACAAACTTATCAAAGAGAATGAAGTTGCACATGAAAAATATGAATGTTTGCATAGGGAAAAAACCTTCAAACCACTGCAATTCAAGAATTTTCTTTTGTTATATCATTACGTAATGTGAGATCGCTTAAAAAGCATACAATATTCATCTTCAATGATTACCGAATTAAAACAACTGATATCATCTGTCTCACTGAAACACGATTAAAAACAACTGAAGACTTGACATCCATTACTAACATACTGAATACATTTGAAATACGTATCAACTGTGTTAATCACATGTTTTCTAGTCTTGCTACATGTACTAATAAGGATAAAATATACCTTTTGGGTCATGTAAAATACCCTAGCTTTTCTTTGGTAGATATTTGTCAGCCTATATTTTCAAAATTTTACTCCTTTACAGAATACCAAGTTCTGAAACACCTTCATTTCTTATTTCATTGGAACAACTCTGTTCAGATTTCATAAGATATAGTACCAGGTGATTTTAACATTGATGCGTTCTCATCGTCTGTAAACTTTCTGACAAACACTTTGCATGAATTTGAACAAGTTGTAACTAAAACAACTCACCTAAATGGCACTCTTCTTGATAATGTATATATTAAAGAAAATCTCTATCTGATATTTTCATATATGATAATTCAATTTTAACAATTCCTTTTTGTGACCATGATGTTGTTAGAATTACGGTTAAACCCAAAATTTCAAACTGTTAACAATTAACTGTTTTACTTTCTAATTGATTACCGTGTTTTTTTAAATATTTTTTTATCAATAATTTTTATATTTTCTACAACTTTAACTTGAAAGTCACTTTCTAAGTCCTTTTCATCAAGGAAACTGTGACCATCTTCACCACATTGGGGACTAAAATCACCTACTGGTAAGTATTGTTTCTCAGAAAGAGCCCGAAAAGATAGTTTAGCAAATTTCTGAAATAGCAATTTACCAAAACCAATTTTATTTGTTTTGAGTTTCTTGTGTATATAAGTATGTTTTTGATGCGTAATCCAATAATTTTTGTGCCGAGTCTTTAGAATACAGGATTTTTAGCGAATCAGTGATAATTGAATTTGGCACATTCTTATACCTTTTATTTATGTTTAGGTGTTAGAAGGTTGAATATTTGAGTTGTGTTCGACCAATTAAAAAGTCCTTTCTTTGATACCATAAATAACAACAAGAAGCTTTGGGTTATGATGGAAAATGTAACACGGCCGGTGAAAGATATATTGATCAACTGTCAAAACAAACTTACAAAGTTCAAACCAGAGTTTAAGAAACCACCTGTTGATATTTGTTAATTTATTTAGAGATCTTTCGCAATATGGGATTTTCAGCTTTACTTTTAAAAAAGTTTAAGGAATAGTGTTCGGATTAGAAACCTCAAAAAATCGGTTTTTCTTTTTTTGTGTGAGCACATGGAGTTAAAAAGGTATAAACTAGCAAAGAAGTTAATGATAGATCTGGTGGACAATATCAAGCTGACATAAATATGCGATCAGTTATTACAATGAGAGAGATGAGAAAGGGGCACACTGCCCTGACAGCATTTTTCGACTTCATGAATTTACCTCCACCTATGCATAAAAAAACATTTCACGATATTGAAGAAAAATGTTGGTTGCTTACAAGCAAGTTGGTATTGACTCTATGAATAATACAGCTGCAGAATATAGACAAAATGTCGAAGAAAATCAACCTGCCGATATCAGTGTCGTGTGACAGTTCATGGCAAACGATAAAATAAATAGCATTAATAAGTATAAAGAAAAAACAGGACTACCCATTGCTGTACGAGAAAGGAGACATTAGAAATTGACGTTTCGTCTGCTGTTATCAGTTTCAATGATGAATTAATGGGTATATTGAACGTTTTGAGTATGTTGAAAATGGATCCAGGAGAAGACACGAAGGTATTTTGAGAAAAGAAAGATAATATTAGAATAGAAAATATAAACCGAAAAAATAAAATATCCCAGAGGTCAAGATGTCACAAAAGCGAACGCAGCGTAAAGGATCTATAGACGACAATGAAGAAAAAGAAGTTGTCTATGGAGCAGGCCTGTTTTAAGTTTGTTTTCATAATTGTTTATACATTTTTTCTAGATATTATCATATTTATGTGGGAACTTTTTTTTTTGTGCGCGTTGAAGGCTTTGTCTTTTTAAATAATATGCACAGTGTTTGAGGTAGCTTTCTATGGCAAATAAGTTTCAAGCCATCAATTTAACAAATTAAGACTTCTGGGGTAACTTTTTATAAATAACCAAAGTTAATTCAATTAATTTAACATTGTAAAGAAAAATGTTGTCTTTTTATTTTTAACGGCTGTTTTCTCAAAATATGATTTTTTAAACGGTGCGATTTATAACTTTCACAAATAAAATGCAATTGTCCTGAAATTTGGCACAGCAATTCCACTCTATGAGATCTTTCTGCTGAATTATTACTTTCTTTTCGCTCCTGAGCTATCAGGTCCCAAAATTTGGATTTTCGACCCAATATTCATCTCAACTGAAAAGACTTCAGTCTATTCTTTATTTTTTAGTTGAGCAAATCTACCAACCTTATACGTAAACACACAAAAAATTTCATTATTATATCATTAACCGCTACCAAGTTATGTATCGCGCGGTATTTGCCCTTTTTCGGTCATGCGGACAGAAAAAAGGACCTGGAAAACAAATTTGAAAAAAAAGAAAAGAAAATATAACAAATATTTTGGCTTACAAGGTAGACCTGAAACAACCCTCAGAAATTATATACGAAAATGTGATTTCTGTTATGTCAACCATGGCTGTTGAATGCAAATGTGAAAGTTGTGAGTTGATGCAATGTCGTGGGAACCAAGGATAGTGTTGTTACATCCCAAAACAATGTAGCATTTAAATTTAAAGATCAAAAATCAACTATTCATATGCTAAAATGTCACCTTACATTATTGGAAGATCTTATTGGCCACAGTACTGAAAAAAATGAAGGCTGCGATGACCTTTTGTCAAGCACCATCTTTAAAGGTTTGTACCAACAATTTAACATTGTAACGAAAATTGAAAAAACAATCGAGTACTCCAAGTTATCTAAACAATGCTCATTCTTCCCTGTTAAACGTTTAAATACCATTAGACTTGCTTATTAACTTACATAGAAAACCAACCGACTGGTTTGTCTTAATTAAACTTAATGATTGGTAGCAGATTATGTTAACAAGTCACAGTTATATTATTTCACTCATATAGTTATGTTCATTTTAATTTTTTGTTATATACGAATATATATATATAATGTATATATATAATATATGTATATATAATATATGTATACATATACATATAGT
>JAUZNK010002752.1:0-11283 GCA_035046665.1 Euphysa ruthae | reverse complement strand
GATTACCGAAGATCTTCTTAAATTTTAACAATGTCTTTTACTGGTAATGCGATACAGCAATTTTAAACTATTTGAGAATTGTTACGTTTCAAAACTCAATCATATTTAAGGGAAAAAATGCCAAATTATCTAGCATACCACAAAACAACTTGACATTACCATCACTGAAATAGTCTAGTGATAATCCGAGTGCTTGAATTTTTTACTATGTGACATAAGTGAAAAAAAACAACCTTTTGTTTCAACATGAGCATCAAAAACATTCTGAATGGCATTTATTGTTGCTTTTTCAAAGTCTATCATAAATTTTGTTGGGTCTAACATTAAATTCATTGTTGTGCACATGTTAGTGGTTATTTGAAAGAGTTCATCGTAATTAGCTTCATTTTTTGATGAGAAAAATGCATGCACACATGAAATGCAGATCCATCGATTGGAGCTCGAATTACATAAATTTGTTGAAATAATGAGGGTGCAACACCAAATGTGCCATCCATTTACCACAAGGTATCGTTCGATAAGTGGTCAAGGCAGTCTTCATGCCGAGATACAAATATCCGATTATTGTTATTGCTGTTGTCATAAATTAAAAACAAATCACCATCTACGTGAAGGGTTCAACTATCCTGAATAACTAATTCCTGTAGTTTTTTTGGATAATCAGGTCGCCCATGTGCTATGTATCTGTTAAAATTTCTTTACACTGACCTAGAATTTCCGAATGCTTCCCTTTCCTCTCTATTAAGTGGCGTTATTACGTTATTACACAACAGTTGATGTGTAGAACCACATCTGATATCTATCTCTACTAAATCAACTTCGCTTCTAGTGTGTTTGCTTAATTTTGCAAAATTAAATTAGTTTAATCCTGATTTCTCTATAACTGGCAAAATAAGTTTGAATAGAATGTAACGTGTTCAATGCCAAATTTATACCATTTGGGAAAAAGTTCTCACCTATTATTATATTGTTATTTTAAGAGCATGTATGGATAGTAAGCACCTACCACAAGTTAAAAATAAAAATTAAAAACAAGACGTGCTTAATAATTGGATAGACAAATGAGTCATTAATATTCTCAAAACATTAAAAAGTATTTGCTACTTACGAAATTAAAATGGAATTGATTAGGATAATTTACCTGAATCTCGGTTTTTATTATTATTAGCCTACTGTAACAAAGAAAAAGATTAAAAGATAATCATTTCTTGTCAATGAAAAACTATTTTTGAGCCATTGTGCTAAAAATAGGCGAGGTTTAAAAGGTTCTAAAATAATTCATACTTTGTCTTTTGCCGTTTTCAAATGTCAGAGTTGATCAAGAACGTTTTCCCATTTATCTCCAATGAAATTCCATTGATCTCATATCAATGGAAGTTTATGGTTATCTCATACAGGGAAATATTTTCGCTAAGGATCTAACGCCTTTTAGGAGAAACTGCGAAATTAGGCTACACACATCAATAATTGCTCAATCAACCTTTCATGTACCGTTAGTTAAAAAAAAAAAAAAAAAAAAAATTGTAAATCCCTAGAAAAGTTAATTTACGACTCATTTTGAAAAAATTAGGTTGTTGAATTTATTTTTGTTTTCCTTCATGAACAAATAAATCACCGCAAGAAAGATGAAATCTCCAAAATAGCTACACAGTTTTATATTTCGAGGTTTTGTATAGAAAAAAACATCTGATATCCAGGAAAATGCATTTTTTTGCAGCAGTCAATTATGGTAAGACTACCTAATTATCTACCATTTCATGTAATATTGAAAACAGACTCTCAGCAATTGTACCAACTGAACACTCACTCATACAAATTATGGCAATGCATAGTTTCTAATAGATTTAGATCCAACATCACTTAACTCTTGTGTTTATTGGTGCTTATGGTTATAACCCTTGTCAAAACTTATAAATTAGTTATTTGATGTTCAGTGATTTAACTTCATCAAAGGAAAACCTGCATGTAGTAAAAAAGAGATATTGGAATACTATGTGAATAAAAATGCATATTTTTTTCTTTTATAAACATTGCGGAAATTTGTAAGAGAAGATATAGAGTTTTAGATTTGCTGATATAGCTTGATAAAAACACCTCCAGGTATTTACAAATAGATTATACGTCTTGAAACTATACAAGTAATAAGATATGAATATATCAGAGGGTCTTATATCTGTCATACAAACGAAATAGAATGTATTTGTATTAAAAGTTCATTAAAGCTAAACCTTGTAATAACAATCACGTGGTAAAAACTTTTTTTTCTATGTGTTATCAAGCAGTTTCGATTGCGATGACTTAGTCATATTGCATAGAAAATGAAATTAGGCACACGAAACAGCTTATCTTGTTAGATATGAAAGTGAGGCATGATTAGTGAATAAATACCAATATTATACTAACATATTCTAATAAAAACAGTTCTAAATGTCCGGCATGCTACTTTACGGAGTCTATTTTACGACTTCTATCACTATTAACCTGTTAACCGTTCTTCATCTACTCTTTCCCAAACTTGTGAGTTACAGATTTCTTGTAGGTAAAACTGTCGATGATAATAATTTTGACTACGTTTTCAAATCACTGGAGAGAAAGTACAAAAGTAAAGAAGAGTTAATATCACGAGCGTAAGTTATAAAAAAAGCTTTTTTTATTAAAACGGAGAAATTTAAGTCTTGGAACTGTATGAAAATGAATGAGAATGTATGCATGAAAACCTATTTTCATAAGATTCATATTGAACCCTAATATTTTTATAACTGTTTGCATGTATATAGAATTGTATTTTAATGATGGTTCAAAGCATGCCCCAGGGTAAGTCAAAGCGGAGAAACCTAAACTATCAATATCGGATTTTTCTATCTTTCATATAGCTGTAAATGTGAAAAATATATGGATGACAAAGCAATTTTTATATAATCAATTAAACGTCCCTTCCTTTAGAATCCCTTGTAAATTTAGATCAATAAATTCTCGGATAAACCTGCACTGAGAAAGGCCGAGGTCAAATTGGAAATTATATAAACTCTTTCCGAAGAAACGCTTTTTAATTTTTGAATTTTTTTCGGAAATGCGTTGAGTAATATTTAGATAACAGAGAATTATATTAAATAGTACGATTCATTTGGTTAACTCACAGAATGGAAATTTGGAAACAACTATTTTGACAACCAATTAGTTAAGCAACTGTGTTTTTAACTTTTTTATCATACTAATCGGCTAACAAAATACCCCACCCACATGTTGATTATTATTAAAATCAATGATTAAGACAACTAATACATATCTTATGTACATACACGGAAGTATGTTTTTATAAGTTTAATGACGATAAAAAATTGAGCTAACAATTATTATTTTGACATTAGAGACTCTTCTACATAAAGACAATATCACCTCCATTAAATAACAGGTTACTCACGAATGTGCGAATTCAGATACTGCTAGAGTTCTTGTTAGCGATTTCACTTATACCTTCAGGCATGATGACGTCAAAACTCATAATGAATGAAGTTTGTGTCCTAAAAAAAAACTTAAATAAATATTAGGGGGTCAATGTGCCCCAAAACTATGTTTTAATACCAATGAAATATTTTACTGTGATTTTTTAAGGAGTGCAATGAACTGTTTTGAGATTAAAATCCCTACCACAGGTCTAACTTTAAATAGAAACTCTTCCTTAATTAATGGGCACATTTAATTAATCAGTGAATTTATTAATATAGGTTTAGTTTGGTCTCTAAACCAACATTTACAGCTCAATATCATTAGAAAGAAGTTAACATATTTTGTGCTTTGTAATATTTATGACTAAAAATAGGTAAGGCTAACAGAAAAACCAGTTTCCAAATTTCTTTTCAAATATGCCTTTTGCTTATATTCATTGTTTGTTTTGTTGATACCAATGCTTATATTGCAGAAATTTTCAAAGGTTTAGGACAAACGTCAGTTTGCATAGCTTCCTAAAAGGTTTTATCGTTTTTATTTTATCAACTCTTACCCTCTAAAGAGTATTAATTCCAATCTCTTTACTTGTTGTTTTTGTTAAGATTTATTTTCCCAGGAAACAACGGCACATAATTTTTCTATCTGCAAAGTTTTTATTTATTTTAGAATGTTCATCGAAAAAAAAAACAAGTTATTCTCACTATTAAACAGTGATAAACTGACGTAAACATTGTCAGTTTTCGGTATCTTTGAGGATGCGTAGATTTAAAAAATTTCGATGCATTAAGAGAAACCACGTTTTAGAAAATTTTCTGCCAGTCGACATAAAAATTTTCATTTGCAAATTTTTGCGGATATATGGTGCCATTGAAAAAATACGTCACGCAATTTTTGACATTTCACAAAAAAAAAAACGTTGAGAGCAGAATAAAATGAAGCTGCAAAAAATTAGGAAAGAAAAAATTAGGAGTTGTCTTCGGAATTTTAACGTAAATAAAATGATAGATTAGAAATAAATTGTGTTGCACAACATGTGAGGAAAGATACGAAACTGTGTAACAAAATTTAAATTTAATGCTGCATTTTGCAGTGTGTCATATGCTTTTCTTTATAGTTTTATATTAGTTTTTCATGGCAAAAATATAATGTTCCAAATTTCTAAAGCGTGACGTCACAATTTCCCTTCCACCTGAATTTCTGTCATAATATGCCACAATTTTAGTCGCCCTTCGTCCCCCCTAACATGTGACGTATTTTTTGAATGATTCATATGGGAAAGAACTAAAAGTATAGTTATTATCAAAATTTGAGAAATGCTCCTGTATTTCACGTTGGTATAGTAGCTAGTTTGACCTCAATAATTTTAAGGATCCAGTCAATAACTTAAAGAATGCAGTCAATAATTTTGAGGATGCAGCGATTAACCTCCGCTGATAGACAAGGGTTAAATATGCCCTGAGGTACAGGTTTCCACAAAATAGTTTTAAGATCTTGGTTTGATTTTATTCTTAGCGCAAAGATATAGTTGTTTTGATTTATTTTAGGATCATCAACTCTTCAATGAGTGTTCTGTTCATTGCTATGTCAATTACTATGATTTGCAACAGTCACATGATCAGCAAACCTTTTAGCTCGTTTAATATTATACACGCATTACCATTTGCAATCTGCATCGGATACTGTTCTTTCAACTTTTTTCACCTCATAATCTGCGACCACATCAGCAAAAATAATCTTCATGATATCATACAAAATGTCGTTTACATGTGCGTGATCAACGCTATCTTACTCTCAGAGGAGAATTCTCTTGGAGGGGCAGTTGTATTGGGAATGTACGGAGCAACTTTATCAAATGAAATCAAAAAAGTTGTTGAGCTGTACGATCATAACTTAAAAGCTTATAAAATGGCTTTATTTGGTGATATTTTCCTTCAAACTATATTCACAATTTTTGTACCGTTGGTTTTATATATTGTTCCTATTGTCTTGACAAAAGAATACTTCTTTGAGATGAGCCGTATGTCTATAATCTCCTTTTTTACTTCGTTATTTTATTTTGTAATATTAAACAGTTGGAAATTCAAGAATCGTGTTTATGAGTTTCTCAATGATTATGCAAAACTGAAACTCGCAGAAAAACATAGAAATAGGTTCTTAATAAAAAATTTGAGCAGTTCCAAAAGAAATGTATCATTAAAGTGTATTTTTCATCCCTGTAATTCAAGAGTTGTAAAGAATAATAACATTAATGCTAAGATGGATTCTACCAAAAACAGCAAGGCAGTATGGACTGAAATAAACTTAATCGAAAGTTAGGATTTATAACTTTATTACGCTAATTCAATCGTTACGGTACAATTATCATTTGATAAAAAATTTAGTCTCCAAGCAATATTTTTATTGTTCACCCACTAATATTTTTAAAGTCCAATTTATTATCATTTTTTTTTTGGTTAGTATGAAATATAAATACAGTGACGTGCAGAAAATATTGTGAGGTTTAAAATCCCAAAAAACATCGTAAACACAGGCATATGTTTTAAAAAATATACGTAAAAAAATTGGATTTATTAAAGTAAAAACAACCGCTTTTTTTTAACAATAACACTTGGTTAAAAATAACAAAAATGTTTTCTTGCGGAAAATTTACTCGCTTTGTCACGCAAGAGCTGGTTAATATACAACGGCTTTTTCTAACCTATAAGGTATTCACTAGAAAAAACTGCCAGTACTTCAGTTTGTGGGCAGTTATGGAAGTATTTTTATTAGTTCTACATTGGTGTTTTGTTTAAAATTACATAAACCTTCCAAAAATTCTCAAATACAACAATAAAAATAAATTACGTAATAAAGAAAAGAAAAAAAAAAGTTTAAAAAATAGAGTAAACAACCTCCTAGCTAACTTCACCAAAACCAAAATATTTCTTATCACGCTTGGAGAATGTATCATGCATTAGCTTGAAAAATTATTTAATTTTGATTAATTAATTTAAGACTATAGTTTTGTTATAAAAAATAAAAATGTAATCAAATTGTATTTATATTATTACCCTGCAGCGTGGCGACTTATGTAATAGTACCTATGGAAATTTTGTTTAACAAAAAAACTTTTTGTTATGAGAAAAAGATTCTGTAGTAACAGCCACTTTTCATTGATTTAGGATCTTTGCTTCTTTGTACTACAAAACCATGCAAAAACGCAAACCAGAAGGTCTTTTTTTATTTTTAAAAGCCTTCACTCTTCCGTTTTATTCTACTTGACCCGTCACTAAATTTCTAAAAAAATTATGTTGCCAAAGTAAGGAATTATTTTAAATTTCGATTGGTTACTTTCATTGATGTTTTGGCTTGGAAAAGATATTTTTGTGCCAAAAAGATGTGTTTATGTTGAATATTATAGCGCTCATCACCACCTCATACGTCATGACAAACGCGAAATAATTTTTTTGAAATGATTTGGAGGAAACTCAAAGCAGTCTTTAGCATGTGAATTAAGACAGGTTTGAGATTTATGTGAAATCGAATTTCGCTTTGAATTGAAGTGGATTCATTAAATAAAGCAAGGTGCGTTTCGTTTTTAATTTTCAGAAAGCAAAATCAAATATGTCAACTTCACGGCTTTCCGAAAATTACCTTACAATTATTTAAGTATTTTAGTTCCACTTTACTTTTGATTTCTGAGTGCAATTAATTTCAATTTTCAAAATCAATTTCACATATTACCTGTAGGCTCCCAACTGGAACGGATGATAAAACGCACTCAACGTCAATTTAATTCTGTTTTTTTTTTTCGAAGGAAAGCCGAGTGTTGCTATTTTTACTTTGCTGACACAATGGCTTGCTAAAATTGACATGATGAGACCATTGGCACCTGTTATTACGTCATCAATAAAAAATGTTTGTAACTTTTAATTAAGAATCTTATTGGAAATAACTTTTTTATTGGAAACTCCTTTCAAAAGTGTTAAAAACAACTAAACCCATGCAAAGATACTATAATGTTACAAAGAGATACCGCTATACAATATATAAAAAAAGACTGGAAGCTAACAAAGGTCTAGTGCTTCAAGCAATGTTTGCAATATTTCAAATTTTTGAACTCGACATTTATTTGTTTTATGTGTCTTAATAAATTAATTACTTGGTTTTTCTTATTATCATTACAGGTAAACCTAATGTTGTTTGCTAGTTTGGGAGATCATAGTACTCCATCAGAAAGAAACTTAATTTTAAAATTGGTATTCCGCTCTGCAGAATATACTTTCCGTTCTGTAAATTAAAAATCTGGTCAGTATTTTATTATAACATCTTACTTTCCTCTTGGTATTAATATTAAATACTTATCAGTTCAAAATATATACTTCAATTTCCAAAAATTACCTCATACTGAGAATTGCTTTACCCCTAGAAAAATTTTGTAAAATTCAAAAATTTTTTTGACTTTCTTGGTCCTTAATAAAAGTTCGGAAAAAGTTCAACGATGGTATCATAAATAAAAAAAAATTAAGTTACCAAAGTTAAGTGAAAAATGCCTTGTTTTCACTAGTTTTACTATTATCAAGAAAAAATGTTTTTTCAAAACTATTTTGATAAAAGTTTGTCTGGAAATCACAAAAAAATGGAAAAGGAGTTTCCTTGCCTAAACACCATAAAAAATTTAAAACTTCACAGAAAACCTCCCACAATAGAATATAAAAACCCTTTATGAGCACTTTGCTCAAAAAAACTGTATTCATGTTAGCCATTTTGAATTTTGTTTTTGTGACAACATACATAAAATCCAAGCAAAAAAAGAGGGAAAATTTGATAAGGGAAACGGTAGACCGTCGCCAGCAGGAATAACAAAAACTAGGTACAATTTTTTTTCTTCGAATAAATACGTTATCTATCTGTTGAAAATAAAATAATATGGTAACAAACTCAAAGTTATTCGTATTTAAAGTAAGGGAAATGTATCTGGAAGGGCTAGCTATTCAAAATCATATAGAATCAAAATTTTATTTAGATAGAAATTTATCAAAATGAGCTTTTCAGATAGTGAAGAATTTATTTGTCCACAACCTGAACCAAGCACACCAAACCCTATTAATAAAGATATAACAAGAAGACAGTATTTAATTACATATAGCAAAGCAAACATGACCAGATTTCCATCGAGGGAAAAATTTTCAAAAATTCTTAGATGCATTTTATTCAGATCGAGGGAAAATCGTAATTCAACCTTGGGCATGCTGTCTTGAAGAACATGTCAATACAGGTCCTAAGAGATGGAGTGCAGTTAAAAAAAAACTCACAGAAAAAAATAATATTTTTGTCAACTTTCCAGACACACGTGATACCTATTATTATGCATATAAAATGTTTTACACAGTGAAAAACACCCTGATCTTAAAGAAGTCAGATCATTGAAAACAAAGGATGCATAAAAGCATATTAGGCTACTTGCCAAAGAAAAATAAAAAACGCAACCTCAAAAAGTAGTGCACCTAAAAAACCAAAGGTAAAAAAATTAACGAACTTAGACATTTCTGATTACTTAGTCGCAAAAATATAAAAAGTGGGGATCAACTTTTAGCAAAAGCTAATGAGCAAAGTATTGAGGGTAAGAAAGATTTAAAAAAGTTTCCCCTAAAGCTCTACTAGATCTTATTATAACAACATTAGAGACAGCAGCTAGTATGCATGATTAGAGACAGCAGTTAGTATACATGAAAGAAAGAACAGAAATAGAAATGTGATTGTGAGAGAACATTATGCAAAAGATTGTGTTGAAGGATGTAATGGTGCATGGTTTGTTGCGCAATGGATGTTCATGTTCATAATAATAATGACATTGAGCCAGTTGCCTTTGCTGAGGCACTTAGAGAATTGATGACAAAAGGAAGAGGGAAGTTTAGAAATATTTTAATTGTAGGTCCAGCTAGTTGTGGCAAGACATTTATATTAAGTCCTATCCAAGAAATGTTTCATTACTTCAGCAACCCAGCAAATGATAAATACGCTTGGCTGGGAGCTGAAAAAGCTGAAATGATTTTTATTAATGATTTTCGTTGGTTGTATGAAGTGATTGCTTGGAAAGAGCTGCTCTTACTTTTAGAAGGACAAAAAGTTCACCTTTCTTCCCCAAAAAACCATTATTCAAATGACATTAGCTAAAGATACCCTTGTGTTTGCAACAAGTAAGCATGAAATTACATATGTTGGAAAATATAATATGACTGAGAATGAAATGATGTCGATACGCTCGAAGGTTTTTAAGTTTTTCCACCAGATCCCACAATCTGAGCAAGTTGAAGTCCCTGCTTGCACAAAATGTTTTGCTAAATTAGTGTTACATGGTTCACAGTAGCCATTTTAAAAAGATTTTGTTCGAGTTTTGTTAAATTTAGTAAAAAAACTACACGTAACATCACGTAACATGACACGTAACATGGCAAAATAATAATTGTTAGTGCAAATATAGGCAATTTGTGACATGTAACACACGTAACATTGATGAAATTTTTTTTTTATAAAAATTGATGTTACGTGTGTTACGTGTCACAAATTGCTTGTATTTGCACTAAAAATAAGCATTTGGCCATGTTACGTGTCATGTTACGTGATGTTACGTGTGGCATATTTGCTTTGCTTAGTATTTTTCATTCAGATTTTCAAGCACAAAAACTTTAAAACAGTTTTAGAAACAAAAATCTTTGTTGTAACTTTAAAAACAAACAAATCAAAAAAATAAACAATATACATAACAATAACATAACAATATACATACCTAAATATTTAATACTTTAATCTTTTGTCTTTGTTTTTTATAATCATATTTATACGTTTGTCCACTGACTCAATAATGTTATCAATAATATTTGAAGGATTTTCCATTATTGTTTGTTTGACACCCATTGAAAATTCTTTATATGTTTCTTTTGTTATATTTTGTTCGAGCGCATCTTTGTTTAGTTTATTTTTGACAATATGAAAGAAATTCTCAATTGGTTAATGTCAGGACTCTTTGGCGGTATTGGAAATAAGTGAGCACATGCATTTGAATGAAGCTTGATTTGGCTGAATCTCCATCTTGAAGAAATAGTTTAACTTTTGTAATACTATTAAGTGAAAAGGCCTGATAAAAATGTTTTTCAACAAAATTTGCAAAATACTCTCCTGTAAGTTTTTCTTCATATTGTTCGCATAGAACTGCTCCACGCCCATGAGCAATTCCCATAAACACTTTCACAATTCTACCACCGGATCATTCTTTCTTACCCTTTGTTGTACATTTTAGCGACAAACTCTCAGACTTTCTTCTTCAGGCCATACTTGTGGTTGAACGTGCTTGATCCTTTGGGTTTGTTTTATGTGTCCACGATGCGCCGTCGAAATAAAACCATATTCCTTCTGTCCAAAAATTTTGCGGCAAGAGACGCTTCACTTTCCGAGCAAAAAATAACCTGGTTTTCGCATCCTGAGCTCACATTAAACCCTTTTTGCGAGATTGCAAATAATGATAGCCATTTCTGCTCAACATTTGTCTAACTGTACCATCTGATATTTTGAAATCTATGCCAGCTTCTACTTTAAGGCGTTTTAAGCTAAATGGTCCAAGCGTCTCAACGTTAATAAAGTTCTTATTATATTACGTTCATCTCGAATATATAAAAGACGTAGTCGACCTGTGTTTTCACTGCGTTTGTTTACAATATTTGTCTCTTCAGGTAATTTGGCCTGTGTATAAGTATTTGATTTCGAGTGCTTTGGAAGTCTTTTGACGAGTTCACTAATTTTTATATTTTTATCCTGGTGTAAATAACGTAGACGAACTGATACTTCATACGACATTTT
>JAUZNK010002751.1:0-11283 GCA_035046665.1 Euphysa ruthae | reverse complement strand
TAGCCATATCTTTAAACTATAAAAGCACAGATACACCCTCTTATATTTATTTTAGATTAGAATTTAATTTCCTATCGAATCGTGCCAAAAAAATATAAAAATTCCAATTTATATTTTTTGCCCTACTGTCATCATTGTGTCAACTGTCAGATGACAAGGACCTAAAAAAAAAGGTCTATCTCAAATATCAAACAATATAGTCTATATTTGTATTTTCACCAAAAAATTTTTTCGATTAGGTAATTTGTTTTTTAGAAAAAATAAGTCTACAGTAAGTTCACACATTGTTCACTGTCGCAAATTCTTATTCAAATCTTTAGTAGTAAAAGTATGTTCTTTTCTCTAACTATTATCTGTGACAAAAAGTATTTATAAAAGCTATTTCTAATTTAGTTAAGCAAATGTGGATGAAAATAATCTCCATTGTGGTTAATATTGCTTAGCTGCTCGTTCCAAAAAGATAAAATCCAAATGAGCAATCCAAAATGAGTCAAATCTAAGTCAAGTCAAGTCAAGTCAAGACTGTTAACTTCATTCTAGAACTTTTTTGAAATCTGAACTTAAATTACAACTTAAATTACAACAAAAATTTCTTCGACTTCAAAATCAGTAACTTTTCTTCTTTCCAATGTAATAAACAAGTGCTGTAACATCATTTTGAAAGTTTTTGTGACATTTCTATCAAACTATAATAAAAGTTTTTAGAGGAGTAAAATGATAAATGGTACTTTTGGTAATCCATCTAGAACTAAATAAGATACCAGATTAATATCTCCTGCAAAACACTCCAAGATCAAAGAGCTTTGTCACACTGAGCTAAAATTTATCAAAACTGCAAGTAATATATTTTAGCATGGATTAACTAATCATTTGTGTTTGCATGGGAATTGCTTATGAAATCGCAAAACTTTAAATAATATTTTTGAAGGAGAACACAACTTCGATAGATAAGCAGATAAATTCTAATGACTTTCAGTGATATAAATAATATTTTTTTCACTGGTATAAAACATTTACCTGTAAAAAAATATCTCTAATGCCATATATATTGAAATTATATTGTTACCAGTAAATTCTGGAAAGAAACACCATTAAATATTATTACTTGCACCTGGTTTATTGCTAGAAGCCAATATAAAAGGTGTTTTTGTATGTTTCTGAAGTTCCTCTCAAAGTTTCCAGTACATTTTCATTTTCAATACAATTGGAGACAAACTATGCTAATCTAATTTTAGTACAATAACTTTCGATTTTTTAACTTTACGATTTTTGCAATCTTAGAATTTCAATAATAATAATAAACCAACCAGCCAGCCAGCTCTTTAAAAGAAAATATTTGCTTTGCAGAACTACTATAAATACATACCTTTAGGTCGTTTACAACGTCGCTTTCTTTCATTGAATACATACCCCACTGGACACTGGCATCTGCCTCTAGCACCACACCAGGATGAAACAATACCTTTATCATTGCTAACTGGACATGCGCATACTAAGAACAATAAACATTTAAAAAATCAAAAAACTGTTTTGTGTCAAAATAATAGCCAAAATTTTGGTGAACTATAGGCCAAAAGTAAGCAAATTAAACTTCATCATAAAAATAAAAATAAAAACTACAACAAAAAAGTTGAAAGCAAAACAAAAAAAAAAAACTGTTATTTTTAAAATGACTACGACTTAATGATAAAAAACTAAACAAAATCCCAGACGTTTTTTAACTTACATTGAGCGTTAAAGATATATATATATTTTTTGTAATTCTCATGAGATTCATTCCAGTACGACAAAATCAAACCCTATGTTAATTTTAGAGTGCAAAAAAGAAAGAAATAATGTCGTAGAATTATTACTTTAAATTGCCTTAGAGTATAAAAGAAAACTATTTTTTGTTACAAAAATATCTGTTTAGTCATGGACAACTCCTTCAATTAAACAATTTTGATAATATGAAATTATCAAACTCATAACATTTGTTCCGTAGTCATGCATCCTACCACTGTGCCAACTCCGCTTTATTTTAAAAATTTATTATTATACACTCATTATGTCTTATAAAATAATAAAAGAAGTTTAAGTTATGTTGAGCCAAAAACACAGTTTATAAACAGAACCAAGAAAAAACAAACACCATTGATAAATTGTGAAGTAAATTAACAACTTAGTTAAAAACTAACCTCTACATCTAGGTCCAGTCCATTTACCTTCACAGCTACAAACAACAGCATTATCTCCAGCTGCAGTAAAAATACCTCCATTCTTGCAAACGTTTGAACGCCATGATTTCTCTAAAGAATTGGTTTATAATCAAATGACCTCAATCGCCATAACTTATCTGAAGGAAAATCAAGCAGTGGCCATCAAGCAGTGTGATGAAAAAAACACAACATTTAAGTTATCAACCAAAGTTATAGTTATACAAAGAAAGACATCTTTTTTTAATTTTAAAAATTTTTTTTTAATTTTATACAAAGAAAGAACTCTTTTTTTAATTCTTTGATATTATTTATTTTATATTATTTATATATTATTTATTTATTATTCCGTTAAAGTTTTAAAAAATAAAATCAAAAGCCTTCAGATAAAATTTGGTAATACAGGTGAAAAATTAAACTCGAGATAAAAATTAACAAAAAAATAATGAAAATAAAGGAAATTGTAAAAATGATTTCTCTGGGCTTAAAATATAAAAGAAAAACAAATCTTTAAAAATATAAAACCAACACTTTTTCGCCCTTAAACTTCGAAAAAAATTTTTAAAAGAAATAATGAAAGGTTTCCAAGAAATATATATTTTATTTAAAAAAAAAATTTCAGCATGATCAGTCTAGAACTTTTCAGAAAAAATTACCAAGGGCTATCAAACTCCCCTCTCTCCACATGAAGGAAAATTTTATGGGTTCCAACTTAGGAATTTAAGAAGAGTAATTGTTATTTCTTCACTTGAACACTTCATTTAAACTCCTAAATGGATTCAAAAATAACTTACCAACGCAATGTCTTCCATATAAATTTCGCATGCCACGTATCCCTTGGGTGCCATGTAGACGAGGTATACCATGTTGTCGTGCTATACAAGTGCACATTATTATATTTCCTTTAAAATCACAATTGCTATGAATGCCACAAGGATTTGGCTTACATGGGTCATTTTCTAAATTAAAAAAGTAAAAATTTGAAAAGTTTACAAGGCAAAAACTTGTAAAATGAAATGCATAAGGGTGCGTAAGGGTGTATCATAAAGGTGCCTGTTTCATACCTCCAAAAATAAATTCAAATCCAAATCATTGCAGGATTTTTAATCAAAAGCCATCTTCATTAAAATTTTTGTCAACTTATATGCCTAAAAGATAAAAAATAATCTCTTTTACAACCAAGTTGACATAAAAATTACATACCTCATAAAATATATTTTGAACTATAAAAAATTTTTAAAAATATATTCATACAAAGTGGTTAAAGGCGCCTTTCTTACCCCTTTTTGCATAAAATAAACTAAAAGGTAGATTCTATTTCATAAAAAGTGAAGAAAAAAAGTTATTATTTAAAAAAATATAATTTCACTGACCTTTGCAGTGCGGTGGTGCAAATGGTGGTATACATCGACATTCATGAACCAATCCAGGCTTTTCTATGCAAACACCTCCATTCATACAAGGGTTACTACTGCATGGATGAACGTCACTCAATGGGTGTTCAGCCAAGCCTGCAAGTATCCGTGTTTTAAAAATCAATTGGTTAAATATAATTTCGAGGTGAACATCTTATAAATGATTTTATCATTTTCAAAATCAAACATCTTAAAATTTCATTGCGATCTTATTAAAATAGAATCAAACTCCAAAACTTTCTGAAGAAAAAAATTCTATTTGAATGCTTAAGAAGAACTTTATATTTTTCATATCTGTCATTCAGCTTTAGATAATATTACCACTGGGCATTAACCAGCGAAATCTGCGTTGTAAATAAGAACCTACTATTTAATCTATCTAGGAGAAGTATTCACAAATATATGTATGGGTTATATTTTAGAGAGTATTTTCAATTTTAAATAAGATATTTAAAAAATAAGACAAATAAAACAAAGGTAAACATACTACAAAAACATGCAATAAAATCATGCAATAAAATATGCCTTATTTAGTTAGAAAATTAAAAGGACTTTAAGTCCAGTACTGCTCACACTTGCTCAAAATTATAAATTCTAAATATTTTGATATTTAGTAATAAACTGTGTGAAAATGAAATTTTACTTGAAAGCAATATCTAATTATTAAAAAAAAAAAAAACTCCGGTTTATTTTTGAGTCTTTAAAGTGTAAACAATGCTTTATAAGCAAAGCTTCTTATTATTTCAAAAGTCAATAATTTGCTTACTCTGCAAACTCACAACAATAAGATATAGAACTAGCTGTGATTTGCACTTCATAGCTAAGCATTATTTTTTAGTTGGATTGTACAAGTAACAGATAAAATAAAATTACAACGATTTTTTTTTTTTTTTTTTTTTAAAGAATAAATTTTTTTAAAAGAATACAATCTGTAAAAATATTTCTCTGAATATAAAAATACAAACAAATAAACAAATTGCTCATTTCATCTCAGTTGGAAGTTCAGACTAATACCTTCAGTTACCAAAATACAGACTGGTCAAACATCGCATTACCAAAATAACATTCTCCATGTAGAAGACACATCAAAAGTCAAACCCTAAAAACAATAACACTAAGGTTTATGTTTTAATTGTGTGTACTTTTTATTGAAATAAAAATTTTATTTTTACAGCAGAAAAAAATTTTTTCTTTTGTGTGTCGTAGCCATGGAGTATGCTATTATTTTTTTCTTTAATCTATTTTTTATGTTAGCTTTATCAGTATCAACCTTTTTAAGCTAAGAAATTTACCAGCAATTTTGTTTTATTTATTTATTTTATGAATTTTTCCAGTTAACTTCATTTTTTAAACTATTTTGCCACTTATAAATTTCTTTTTCTTTTAACTATTGTTTAATTTTTGATGGCTGACAGGTATTAATTTCGTTTTTTAAACAACAGTCATTTTGAGAACAGTTCCTTCCTTCGAACCTTTGCTTCAAACCTGCGTACACTTCTAAAATATTATATGGCCAGCAGTGTAAGTGCAATCGGTCAATGACTTGTAATTTGCACACCTAAAGGTTATACTGCTAATCTTTAGTTTGAAGATACCATGTAAACTTAAAGAAAAACAAAGCAATTGCAAAAACTTATGCTTGTATCTTTATTTTGTAAGCCAATAATAAACTCAAATTCAAGGCTAGGAATTTTTCAAGAAAACGCTACAAGTTCTATAAAAAATCAGAAAATACATCAAAATATATACCCAGATTTAATCATAATTAAAATAATAATGAAGTTCGTGATCCAAAATATTTACCAAAACAAAATAGGAACCTTATTGAAAAAAAAAAAAATAAATAAAAAATCCTAATTAATAGCAAATAATTTAAATAATTTGAATCTAGATCAAGTGTGTTAGATTCCTGCTAAATATTTGAATGTGACGTTAAAATTCTTCCACCTTAGTGCATTGTTACAATACTATGCATTATAAAATTGCTATAAAACAGGTGATATTTTTTATGTGACTATTATTATTATTATTATTATTCATATTTTTTACAGGATTTTACCTTCTCAGCCAAAACACAATAGCGCTATAAATAAGGGTCCTGATTCCAATAAAATTAAAAATATTTATTTTAATAAATTAGTAAAATTAAAGTTTAAAATAAAATAAAAATTATATAAAACGCGAAAGAGTAAATCAGAATTGAAATCACAACTCAAACTTAAACTTAAACGAAACATTGAATCGAGAATTACCCGTAAAAATGATGGAGTGATAAAATTGAAAAAACAAGGGAAAAATAATTTATGTAACATGTCCACTGTGGCACAATCAGGCAATAATAAAGTAATTAGAGAAAAAAAAATGGTAAAAATGGCACTGACATGCTTACTTATTTTTTTACATACTAACAAATTCCTTTTCTTTATATTGTGATCTAATTTCATAAGGCAAACTGTTTTAAATAATTTTGTGCCCATAAAATTAAATGATTTTTTAGCTACTTCAAGTTTTACTTTTTGTACACCAACCAGGCACTGATGATTATGTGTCGAGTTATTTAAAATAGGTAAAATAGTTTTCAAAACACTTGCAAACACCACATATGGATTTCCCCATTAACGTACATGCTCTGATTTTCATAAGGTCATAAATATTGGTTAATTCAAAATTTCTGATTGACCTATTATAATCAAAGTTTCTCTTTTAGTGAAACGCTCCAGTTGCAGTCATTGTGTTGTAGTAACATTCAGGTTAAGTACAGAGCAATAGGTTAGCACTGGTGCAATAAATGACTGGTAAATAGATATGGCAGTGAATATTATAATAGAATTTTGTAGACGGCATCGTAATCATAATCTGCCTGACGCTTTTCAGTAGGTCTCATTGAAGTCAGTTTTGAGGGATACAATTGGACCAGGTTTTACTCCAACATATTTGCATATACAAATTTTGTTAGTACATTTACCATTCATTGAGACTTTAGACTTTTTGGTTGTAGAGTCGTTTAGATGTTAACGTTAATATTATGCTTAGATTGCTAATTCATTTAAAACCTACGACTAACTTCAAATTTATTTAAACCTAAGAGGTTTATATAAATTTGAAAATATTTTTTGCAAAAATAAAATTAAAATTATCAATTTATAATTTAAGTTATAATTTTTATAAATTAAATTAAATTATAATTACAATGATTCATAAAGCTTTAAATTTTCATTGTCAATGTTTAAGAAAAATCAAAAAATGTCACTTCCAGATAATTCCAGACAGGGGCCAGACTTTTTGGCAAATAGGTTAAAATGT
This sequence comes from Euphysa ruthae, assembly GCA_035046665.1. Classification (NCBI taxonomy): domain Eukaryota; kingdom Metazoa; phylum Cnidaria; class Hydrozoa; order Anthoathecata; family Corymorphidae; genus Euphysa; species Euphysa ruthae. The sequence continues at coordinate 4,370 of JAUZNK010002751.1, read as the reverse complement.
TTTCTTTTTGGTCAAACTAACATTTGATTTGATTATTGAAATAGTTTTTTTAACGAGGAGAGAAATGAATAAAAAGCTAAAAGTTTCATTTTTGTGAATGAGCGAAAAACCAATGATTTACAAGCTAAACAGTGCTAAGGCAATAACATAAAAACATTAGGATGCCCAATATTTTAGCTTCAAAACTTGATATTTAAACCATAGCAAAAATCTAGAAATTTTAAATGGATTTTTAAAGGAAGAATTTAAAAGAAAAAAAAACCACTCAATAGTGCTAAAGAGTTCTAGGATTCTGAGTTCTGTCAATTGCCATGCCTAACTTAATACTACCTAGTACTCATTTATAGCATTAACAATAAAAAGAAAAATTATAACTCATACGATTTCATCAAAAAGAGTAAAAGAAAAAAATTGCTCAAAAATAACAGAAAAAGATAAAAATCAGCCCAAAGATTTAAATCGGCCTTTATAAACAGCTGTATTTTCATATTAAATTCTTGTTGAATCACCTTGCTAAATAGACAAACAAATACATGCATACAATTATAGGTCAATATGTTTTTATCTTTAAGTATTTTTCTGGATGCTAATTTTTTGATCTATTAAGTTATATAATCCAGCCTTGCAAAGAAACTTTCCTTATTTATAACTCAGCTTGTATCAGAAGAGTCAAAAAACGATGTGTGGAATTCAAAGGATGAAAATTATTACTTCTGCCGACTGCCATATTTTCTAAAGGTAAATTATGCCAACAATTAATATTTTTTTTTTGTGATTCTTTGTTAAAACATAGCGATAAATTTGTTGAACTTTTTATTGCTTTAGGTTTGATGATTAACAAAAAAAGACGCTAAGTGATGAATTTTGTAAAAATTTCTACCTCAAACTTCTCAATATTTAATCGTACTTGAAATGCTATTTCTATTTCCAAGTTTCCTCAAAGCGTTATCTCCTAATATTTTTCTTAAAAAATTATTTCCAACTATTTTCTTTAAAAATATTTTCCTCATAATGTTTTCTTACCTCAAATCCTTACTTACATCCAAAATACCGTAAGTAACGTATAAACATTAGAAACAAAAAAATACATAACATTTAAGATCCTATCATTAATTCTAAAACAACACACAAACGTGTTGGATGGACGCATTAACATGCCGGATGGAAATTTTGATGTACTTCAAGTCTGAATCAGGCTACCAAACTAAACTCGGACATTAAGTATGAAATATGAGATGGGTATGGGTTATGTTGGTAAGTAAGTACACTGCACAACCAATTCTTCTTAAATCATGCATCGAAAAAAAAATTATATTTAAGTATGGATAAACAAACAATTAAACTGAAGGTAATTTTTTTTTTCAATTATAACATGGTCATAAAAACCTTCGAAAGTTAAATCTATCTGGAATTCAGATAAAAATAAACAAGTTTAAAGCAATAAATAAAATAAACTTTGGCTTGCTGACCTCAAATGTCTGAAGTGATAAACAATGACATAAAATATGAACAATGACATAAAAATGAAAAAATATGCCGACTCAAAAGAATGTATTACTATATAATATGAGGATTAAAAAAAAAGGAACTATCGACTGACCGATGTGATGTCTTTAAAATATACCGACAGATTTTTTTTTACTAATAAATAAAAAAATAAAAATAATATGAATGACCGACTTCAGCAAAGAACACAGAATCAGGTTATGCCAACCAGTCATATTATTATGGCTGGCCTAATTGAAAGAATCCGAACACAGTGATAAATTAGTTTTGTGAGCTTATTTTGGATCTGAGCTAACATGCTAAAAATAATAGTAGTTGTAATGCTTGCTGATATCTCAAAAAAATTAAACAGAATCAGAACAAATTCCTAAAAAACATTTTCCAACCAAGCAGATTTTCTTTTTATTACCGCATTTGGGCTCAAAAAAAAATAAAATCCAAGCTGCCAAGCTGAAAAAATACCCTATAACTTCACATAAAATAAAATATTAGATAACACACAAAACTGGTCTATTGCTAGACAAAATAAATTTTAACCTAAAAAACAGTCTAGATGTATATCAAATGAAGCTTCAGAAAAATTCAGAATTGAAGAAATGACTGTGATGCACATATGGACGTGAATTTACAAATTTTTCTAAGCTGTAAAACCATAAAGTGACTAAATACAAACTAAAAACAAGGAACTTTCAATGAGTGAATATCTGCATTAATTTCACACACTTTATATTCCTCTAACTCCACAAAAAAATTTCACAAACAAATTATTAGTTTCATAACATTTCATACTCATCATAATAACAAAAATCAAAAAAATACAAAAAAAAAAAGTCTTTGATATAACAAATATACTATTAATAACTTACTTTGACATGTTCTTCCATTACCATAGTAACCTGGTCTACAAATACAATGATCAAGATTGCAAACTGCGTCTGTATGACATTCATTGCATGCATTCTCTGCAATAAAATTTATAGTTCACTAAAAATACCAAACATCCTACTTGGGTTATTGAGGTTGACATAGCTTGTAATTCATCTAGCATTCTTAAGATATTAAAATGTTAATATATCTTATTTTAGAAACTAGACAAAGCTGGAGCTACAATCATAGCCATATTATATGAGACTTTTATCAAATTTTAAGTCAAACTCACATTTGAAGCAGTTTTCTTGACCAAAATTACAAAAATGATAACAGACCCAAATGAGTACCGACTTGTCTCTTTCATCACTTAGATCTACCAGAAAAAAAATTTAATTTTAATTTTTAAGTTCTAAGTCTATTAACGAAAAAATAAACCTAAAGTTATCCATATTTTTTAACTGCTTGTGGTATTTTTTTTCAACTAATAAAGTGACCTAATGAGCTAAAGTCTCATAATATTTTGACCATGATTGTAGATGTAAAACAAATTTTTCTACCGCGATATATCACAGTGATTAGCCAATCCTCTTAAAATTGTCAAAATTAACAAAATGTAGTAGAATTAGTTAAAAATAGTACCTGAGTTTTGACTTATATAAGAATCAAGCAGGCTACCTTTTATGCCATGCTTTTAAGATATATCGTCCTTATATGAAGCTGGAATTTTTATGTATTTGATGCACCTTTTTAAAAAATTTGAATGCTTTTTCCATATATTCCATTACCACATACTCACGTTCTTAAACATTATTATCTAACTCTCAAGAGGCCAACTTTAAAAATGAAAAAATAACAAATACAATACTGGGACAGGTTAAAAAAATTTTACCTTGACAGAATAGAAGAAATATATATAATCATATACACATGGAAGCCATGTTTCTTTCCCAAACCATATTCTAACAATAAGCATAGAGACAGAGCCAATGGTATCATTCCGGCAAAATAAGTAAAAATAATACTTTTCACTCTACACAAACTTCTAGTCTAAGCCTGTTTAAGTCACTACCCAGTCACCTCAGGAAACTGCAAATAAACCACTATGCCCCAAAAGTTACAAGTAATCTATTGAGAAATAGCACACAATCCTAGGTGAATCTTCTTTGAAAGCACTGAGAAGAAGCATCAACTACAACATTGTTACATATTAAAACATATTTGATCTTCCTTTTATCATATTAAACTAATACACTAAAAGCTATATCAATATGACCGCCATTATAATTTTTTGTGCTTCTACTTCCAAGCCCAAAAAAACTGGCTTTAAATTATCTTATAATTATCAGTACAAAATTGCTTTAGCAGTTTTACTGTTTCATCCTAAAAACACAGGCTCTTATCCAAATGAGTCAATGTATCACACCATAGAAAATTTGAAGTATACATAATATAATACGAGCAAAATGAGTTCAACTACAAATTTACACTCTTTTAGTTTCCTGACTCTGAGTCAAAGTGGGTCAAAAAGCAAATATTGAAAAATCTAACGTTTTCTAAAGTTTTTCTTATGTGACTAAAAAATATATTGGTCTATAAAGTTAAAAATTTTTGGTAATGAAAGCCTAATATGGTCTTTTTAAGCCTAAAACTAATATTTTCCTAATCTTTTTAAAATCTGCTCAAGACCTTTTAATGAAATTTTTTAGGAATCTGTATATACATTTGGCCATAGCCTAAAACTTCTTGTTTCCAGGACACAAGCAAGTCAAATCTAATCGAGGTTGGAAATGTTATACTTTTTTCAAGAAGATGTACGATACTAGAAAACGTAATATCTGATTTTTGTATGTAGGCCATTTTTATAAAGTATTTTTATAAAGGAAGTTGATCTAAAATTGGTCAAAAAAATTTTCTAAAATGAGAGAGATTCTAATTACACTTTTTTTCGATTAAATATTACATCACTTTATTTTGGAATGTTGGCAAATATCATC
>JAUZNK010002750.1:0-11284 GCA_035046665.1 Euphysa ruthae | reverse complement strand
GGTAGTGTTGTTCTACAATCCAAGTAAAACAGAGCTGCAAGTGTTCAATCATGAAATCCCTCTATCATTGAAAGCTACAAATGCTTGGGCGTTAGACATACTTGAAAACTACAAAGAAATTAGTGCTGGAACTCTAAGTAATAAAAAAGGTATGAAAGCGCTTCCATGGAATGCATGTCACAAGCTGAATAAAACCCTAGAGTTAAAACTATGCAGGAAATTGAATTTGAGACTGTTCCTAGCAACAGCTGAAACTTTTTTTCCTTTTCTTTTTATGAAGTTGAAACATTCGGATGGCTACAACACAAGGTGTTTATAATGGCCCTTAAGATATCATGGAGATGTCATACAACCGTTGCAGACCTGTATCATGAAACTAAAATGAAAAATTAGGCTGACATAACAATGAATCAAACACCACGATTATATAGCCTAAAAGCTAATGTCGACGGAAAAAAGAACCAACAGAGAAAGAATGATCATATAGATGTATAGATGATTTTTATATGGATGATTTTTTAGAAGATACTGCATTCAAAAGTGCGGAGGAACTGAGGATCGTCATAAAAGATCCTGCAAATAGAGAAGAAATACTGAATTCAAACCTTTTTCCACGTTTTCCAAGAAACAATAATTATTAACAAATATAAAGCATATTTATATTTGGTAAGAATAATCATTCATTGTAACTCAACAACTTTTCTATTTACTTTGGTTTATATTTTTGTAAACGAACAATAATACATAATTTCTTTGGATTATTTAAAATTTGAGTACAAAATATATATATTGTATTAAAACATAGGCTAGTGGAATATATACATATAATTTTCATATAAAGCAAAGCATTTATTTGGTTGAAAAATCATGGAAATATTAGGTTTATTTGAAGGGTTTGTGTCCCTTTCTTATCTAATTTCAATTTGACATTTAAGTATCTTTGACAATTTTTCTTTCAGGATTGGCTATTCCAGCATCATCTTCATAACAAAATCACAATCTTCTTTGTCTTTCAGTGTCTTAACTCAGGTGTAATGAACTCAGGATGAGTTAAATTTTCTATTGTCTATATCTATTTGAGAGATTCTTCTATGAAGGATTTCTTTAAAATTCTGCTTTTGCTATTTATGCTATATATTTTACAACTGCCAGCTATATGTTTAATAATGTGCTATACCGTCCCAATTTTAAAGTGTAAAAATTAATGCATCACGTATTAACGAGAACTTTTTTGCTCTTATTATGCATCTCGAGCACCTGTTGAATTTGGTAGCAATTTTTTACAATAAGTATTAGTGATGTGTGTCAGCGTTTGTTAATTATTAGAAATGCACTTAAAAACTTCACTTACTGATATCTGTAGTGTGTATTTGACAATAAATGAGGGGATTTTCTTGTGGAATTTTATAACAATTTTTTGCTAAAATTTTCTATTGATTATTTTATACTTCCTTGACATCTAAGTTATATATTACCTAAAATACATGAGCTCCTAGTATTTTTTCCAATTTTGACTTTGTTTCCTTGTTAAGAGGAGGTGCTTTCACGCCTTTCTTTAGAATTTCATAATATTCTTTATAGATCGGGTTTTCAATCTCTTCGTAGAACCTTTTTAACACTGGAAGGATGTAACGTATCCTATTCGGCTGAAGATCTCGACCCAGTACAAAATCACGTCGGAACTCGTAACCTGTTTAACAAAGGATTTCTTAATAAAATTATTTTATTGTTGGAATTTAAAAATATATGTTTGGTCTCATTTAAAACTTGTTTAACTAATCTGATCAAAATACATTTCGCTTTAGATATCTTAAGGATTATGTTTTTTTTTTTTACTCTCAAAAATATTGAATATTAATTAGATTTATAAATGAGCATTTTGCTAAGATGATTTTCTGCCAAAATTTTTATAAAATGATATCATAAACTTAACTTCAAACGTAGGTCCAACTTTTCCTGCATCCAGATCGCAGGATATTTCAGAAGCCTGAAAGCGTATTATCTATAGGTATATCCAATGAGTATACTTAAGGCTCTCTTTTTTATTTATTCTAATATAAATATTTTATATAAAATAAGCAATGGTACTTTAGGAAAAGTAACATATACATAATTATGAATTTAAAAAAATCCCTTCTTTCACTTTTTTTCTTTGTAAAAAAGTTCAAACTTTTAAAGAAGATATTTCTCATTGTAAAATCCGGATTTGGTCTAAAATTTGTTTAGCTTTTTTTTTTAGAAGATTTTGTCTCACAATAAAAAAATAACGTCAACAGCTCGGATCTGTATTTTAAGTTGCATAGGAGAAAAAAGCTATTTTTATGATAAATAGAGACAGACTATTTACTAGACTTGAAAATTTCCGTTATTCTTGGAGGGCAATTAAGAAGCTTTACTTTACTTACTTGAGAAAAATTTAGCGAATTTCATCATAGCATCTTTCTTAATATTTTCAGCAGTTTCATAGATAGCTTTGTTTAGAACTATTCCATCAGTAAAAATCAACGCTGCATTGTTATTCTTACCGTAAGTTGGTGACGAAACCCCTGTACAACTCACTTTTCTCCTATGTTGTTTGATAATTTCGCTTAACTTTTCAGAAAATCCAAATAAGTAGCAATCTTTTTCATTTAGATTATCTTTGATAGGTTTTTTCTGCCAATTATCAGCAGTTGTTACATCGAAAATTAATTTCACAAACTTTTTTAACTTTTCTATAACAACTTTATTTGGGTTTCCATTTAACACGTTTAAAATCTCTTGATCGAACGATTCCTGACCTGTCATATCTATAACGATATCTAGATAGATAAATGGTAAATACCGTCCTAAATCGTCATTTAGTTCTCTGCCCAACGATCCTGAATAGTTGTATTCTTGATAAGATTTATCATTCATGCTGTTGACACGCATAACACTTTTCATAACTTCTTTGCAATTTTTGTTTTTTATTGAAGCGTAGATGTCATTGCTTTGCTTTATTTTAATGATAAAGTTCCCACACGCCATAGTAGGGTACGCTAAATATTTTCCATTGTGTTTAACAGCAGCTAGACTAGCTGACAAATATTCCGATGGATTAATTTTTCCAATTTCAAAGCCTTCTTCAAGAGCAACAACCTTATCTATTAGCTCGTTAGAAATATTCGACATGTCAATTTCCATCAGATCTAGACTTTTGCTGCACATTCCTAAATACCCTTCTAGCTTATCATACGGGCTGTACTCTTTATTATCTATAACCAACTTTAGGTCGATATTAGGATGCTTTTTCTTCCATTTGCTTATTATGAAGTTTTGATATGAATCGAAATTATCATCTCCTAGGTCAGGTATAGCGTTATACAAACCGATTCTTAAAGTGACCACATCCATTTATTTGTTTGTAACAAAGTTCTAAATCAAATGAAATAAAAATACATCTTTCCACCAAAATAAATTATTCACATGAAGAAAAAATTTCTCATGTTAAACAAATTTTATAACTATTAATCACCGTTTAATTAACTAATTTAATCAATATCAATATTTTAAAATTAAACTTCTTTATAGATTTTCCAAAGCAAAATTTTAATTGCATCTATTGGCTTGAACCATTGATGCGAAGCATGTTGGAATAAGGGTAAAAGTTATCAAAAATAATAGTTTTAACGTAAAGACTTTCACAACAAATATATTTTTCTGGAAAATATTAATAAGATATAAATTACAAAAACGAATATTCCAAAAAAAAGTGACTGCAAATTCTTCTTTAAAACGCGTGAACTTGCTTCATGTACTTTTTTTTTTTGTATAACATCACTAGCTTATAAAATAACGAGGTTCAAATCTGCTAAAATTTAAGAAACATTAATCAATTAGGAACTGCAAGATCCGAGAAAATTCTAATAAATTTTTGTAAAAGAAAAAAATTTTCTAACTTCAGAATATATTAAGGTTTGTAACTTTCTATCTTCGTATCTAACTTCCCATCTTCTATCATTTTAAAATACAGAAAATTAATATAAAAAATAAAAATATCAAAAAGCCTATAATAAATTTCGAATCCTCATTTGCTGGAAAAGACGGAAAATTCACTGATAATGTTGTCTACAAAGAATTATTCTAAAATTATTTATGGTATTGATAAAATATTTACAAGTAATAATATGTTGCTACTATTTATGTTATATTATTTTTGGGAAGACTTAAAACTTTATATATTAACCCAAAAGCCTTCTGCAAGAACTAGAAAAGTACCCCGTACTTTTCTAGTATATCTCTTTCAATGGTAAAGCAGCACGCAACGGTTTTTATTCTTGGAATTCTCATTTCATTTAAAAATTTTTTCTCAATATTTTCAAACTAGAGAGCAATATAGTTTTGTTTGCTATTTTACCACAACAATATCTCTAAGTAATGCGAACAAACAACCAGCAAAAACACATTTGAAACAAAAACATATTTGAAACAACAACATGTTTAAACAAAATTTTAACAAGCTACGTCAATGAATATATCACCCTTGATTTAAAATTTATAAAATTGTAATGAAAACATATATTTTGTATTTCCTTTCGATTATGCAATCGTTTGGCAACTGTTTCCTTATTTTTAAAACTATGCTATTTGTGTGGTATGTGTGGCATGTGTGCCTAATGTCGCACTTTTTGATTGTTTTATTCAATTGATGTATTTCTACTTTGGAATTTACAATAGAAGAACCAAATTCTTCGAACACGAAACTTTTAGAAGGATAGTTTACTCCTTAATTCACAGTGACTTTTAGTTTAATCATATCTTCTTAAATAAACTATGCGTTGAATGACCTGTAAGTACAGAGCTTCCAAAGGTTTACAGTTTTAAATATAAGTTAAGAACATTATATTTTTGTTTATTTGTGTTACGGACTGTGCAGGATGATGTACTTTTTTTCGTGCGACAGGAAATCAGATTTCGTAAGAGTGTATGAAATCCAGTTGATGCGGTTAATATTTTTTATGAAGTTGGCGAGCTCTCTAGTTTGACGTGAGATGAGTCCTGTTTCACTGTCGATGGTAGATTTATAACCCCAATTTTTTCGCATTATTTTGTTGTTAGTGTCGGCTCTTTCAACTGAGCAACCGGTGAAAAAAGGGAAGTTATCAATACCAGTAATTGCATCATTTTTAGTCTCATTCTTATTAAGTATTTAATTATTCCGCTTTTAAGTGCATATATTGTGATAAAAACAACGTCTTCCCAACGCGTACAAAATATTCCCAACTTTGCAATCATATTTACGGTCGATTTTGAAGTAAAACACAACTACCACTTAACAATATATGCTAAAAACAAGTATATCCCAAAAGAAAAAAGGCAGTCAATTTCTTTTACACTATTATTCTGCCCATTCATTCCATTCTTTAAAAAGGTGTATTAACTATAGTCAAACAGTGTGCACAAGGCAGCAAAGAAGAAGACTTTGAAAAAAATATAGAAAGCGAGTTAATTAAAGGTGAATGCAGAAAGATCGTTTTTAACAACAAATTCGGAAAGGTGGCTCAAACCACGTGAGAAAATATACTATGTTGTTAAGAACAAAACTATCAGTAATAGAGCTCCAATTCATATAACCTATACTTACACTCTAACATACATTTACCTAGCAATGCAAAAAATTATTTACATTTTAAAAAGTCAATAACGATATGGCTGAACTTTTTAAATATAAATTCATGTTAGCAATTAAACGCAATAAGCCATTAGAGGTTAGCATGTTGTCAACCATGTTTAAGTAGAACAAACAACCTATTTTGAAGCCATCTTCAATCAAAAAATATGGCATTTTTTGACAGATTCTGAAAGTTTTCTAAGTAACAAGAGGATTAACCTTTTTAACTATAATATATAATTTAATAAAAACTTCAGATGTATACAACCAAATAAATGACAATTAGTTCAAATAGTGGATTAGTTCAAAGGGTATTCCTATGGTGCGTGATAAGCTTCAAAACAGTGGTCAAGATGTAAACCTAGTTGTGAGAGACAAAAGCGATAAACTTAAACTGTTTACAAGCGGTGTCCTTTGAAGATCTTTTTACCAAGCTGGAAGCACACTCAAAAACATTTTGTGTTGTTTATCATTGCTACCCTTATTTCCTGGTTGTATCATTGAAAGGAAGTTTCTACCAGTTTTTTCGGTCAATATTTTCTCCAATAAAAACAAAAATGTTACTGGGAATTACTGGGGTTAGTGAAAAAATTATGTTGTTTTGAAGCAGAAAATTCAAGTATGTAATGTAGCTGTTGATAGCTACATTACATATATATTATGTTGATAGCATAAATTTTATGTGAATTTAAGCTGCATTGAAGTATTACACGAATAGCAGGCTTTTTGCTTTTTAAGCTACGTTCTATTCTTCTCGATAAAAAAATGAGAGACAAAACAACAAATACTTAAACATGTGCTTATAACATTAACTCATCATACTATCTGCATTAAATATGTAAATCTGCTATCTGCTATTTACCCTACCATAAAGACGCCTTAAAAATTCTTCTAGGTTCTTTAATAATATGCCAGACATAGGTATCACTGCATCTAACCTTTATAACAAGTAGTTATCTTTATTGCTAAAATCGATTTAGAAAAAAACTGTTCACACTCCATCCGATGCCAAAAAAAGTTGGATCTCCATTTTTCATTAAATCTTCAATAGATTTTAAGATAAGAGAAAGGATTTAATTGTGCTTAAAAGTAGAGAGCTTGAGTCTACATTTATAGAAACTTTAGACGCTAAAGAATCTTAATATTTGGATGTATATATCACCATCCTTTTATGTGCACATCAGATTTCACAGATGACTGTGTAAACCCCTTACTTGAACAAACTAAGCATGGATAAGAAAAAAATTTAATGAGAGACTTTAATTTAGATTCGCTAAATTATGGTACATCAACTGATGTATCGAATTCTCTACAAACAATGGTTTTATATTTGCACATTCTTTTTATTAACCAGCTAACACGCGTAACACCCCACTCTAAAACTGCCATTGACAATATTTTCCTTAATATTTATTCACCAGACATAATGTCTGGCAACCTGACAGTCTGCATATCTAATCATCTAACCCAGTTTGACAATGGTTTTATCCAGGTATATCAAATGTAAACTGGGGTGAGCACATAAAGAATGTTGATGATATTAACATCTCAGTTAATATATTTTATATATTATATTTTTTGAATTTGTTCTTGATAAGCATGCTCTTCATAAAAAACTAACTAGAATGGTTTTTTTATTAATCAAAAGAACTACACTTATCTGAGCTACACTTATCTGTAACCATTTTTAAAAACGGCTTTCAAAGTTATTTTAAAACTCCTAACACTAATTCCTTTTTTATACAGCCTTTAACAAGAGAAAAATTTTTTGACTGTATAAACTCCACTCTTAAAACATGGAAAAATATTGCTCATAACAGTACGCCAACAACAATGCTTAAACCGAACTAAAATTTAATATATAAGCCACTTAACACTATTTTAAAAAATTCTTTTGACAATTTTTTGTTCCCTGATATTTTCAAACCTGCTAAAGTTATTCCTATCCAAAAAAAAACGCTCTAAACTTGACTGTTATAATTACAGACCAATATCGCTGTTATCTAATCTTAGCATAACTTTTAAAAAGATTATGCATAAAAAGCTCTACCAATCTTTAAACAGGTTTAAATGCCTATTTAAACATTAGGTTTATTTTAGAAAGAGTCGCTCAACAACCCAGACTCTTTTTGGAATCACTGAAGATATCAGACAATTGAATGCATTATTATGGCATAGGTGGTGTTCCTTAAATTTGGTTCAAACCTTGTCTATTAAGTCGACTACAGTTTCTAATAGAAACTTATGTCTACATGTGTTCAGGGTTAAACATTGGGGCCATCCCACTTTTTTATTACAAGTTAATGATCTTCATATGTTTATAAAATACTCTAAAACTTATCACATTGCAAATGACACGAACCTGCAACTTATCACTAACTCTTTTAACAAACTAATTAAATATATAAATTATGATATGGCAAGTCTTGTTCAATGGCTTCGTGCCAATATAATTTCTTTAAACGCCAGTAAAACCGAAATTACCCTTTAAAACTTCTTTAAAATCACGTATCTATGATCTCTAGTTGAGACTCTGCCGTTGAAACGGGATGTTAGCAAAAATAAGTCATTACGTTAACTTTGAAACCCTACTAAATATCTACCACAAAATTTTTAGTTCACATTTGCGACTTCCTTGTCAGGTATGGGGTCAATCTGGAAGTACTCAACGTTCAAAAATAGTCTCCCCATGATAATTATCCATTTTCAACCAAATTAGTCTCCTTGCAACATCCTATGTTTAACAAGTAATCTTCTTCCTTTCTTTGATTTAATTCAGTATACAAACTGCCAATTTGTTTACCAACATCACCGTACTTCCTTTTGCTTTTGAAATATGTTCTAAGAACATGGGCTGCCCTTAACTTAAGATCAGTTAACAAAAATAACTCATAAAAATAATTCATTTTGTTAACTCGGGCCGATTTACAGCTCGGATTAGAACAGCTTCAGCAATCTCCTATAATTGCAGATTATTAATAAACCTAGTATATATATTTTATGTTTTTACAGTAATATAAAATATAAATGTAATTTTAAAAAATTGCATTAATCCTTATTACCATTTTTAACTCTTTTAATATTTTGAATTACTTATTGTCGTTAACACGTTTCATTATATAGAATTTTTCTGATAAACGTAACTGACAATATCACATTAGATTACTATCAAACACGTTTTACAATACCCCATTTTACAATTGGCATGAGGTAATATTTGTATATGTATAACAGTTAAAGATGTGTGATTGATTGATTGATTGATTGATTGATTGATTGATTAATTTATGAGTATTGAGCCAGACACACTGGTTCATCTTTTTTTCCAACATTGTTGTCTTCCATCGCTGCTCTGTTATCAGGGATACAGTATGTAAGAATATATTAAAGCCACTGTTTATAAGTGGCTGTTTGCAAATTGGTATCAACGGCTGAATATTCTTTCATTTGAAGAAAAAGTAGTTCTGTTATTTTATAAGTGGAGTAGGTTTATTACGCTTTTTGGATTTACTGTTAAAATAAATTGGATTATTTACATGTTTGCGATTTGTTTAGTATGTGGTGAACACTAGGTTAATTTTGATATTCACAAACTTAACAGTGATTAATTTGGTGTCAGATAATGGTCAATTACGGTTATCAAGAAATAATATTTCATCAAAAAATCTTAATAATAATTAATCAATTAATAAAATAACAGAATTTATCTACTAATGCAGATATCCAATTAGTTAATTCAAATTCGAAAGTGGAATGGTGGTATGGCTAAAGTTTTTTTTTAATACATTTATCTTTGTATTGCAAGTTTACTGCCTTTTTTTATTTTTTAGATCATAATGATGATTTTAAAAACATGAGACTGTAGTCGCTTGATGTTAGTCATTACTTTGTAATTATATGTATAGGAAAAACTCTACTAAATGATCGATCTAGTGCAGTTTAACAGCTACAACAGTTTATAAATATATGTATACATTTATCTATTTAATTATTAAAACATTTTATGATGTAAGCTTATAAAGCAAAACTTAAAATTCCAACCGAATATCAAAACCAAAATCTCTCAGAACGGAAAAACTTAAAAAGAAGCTTTTGATATAAAATCGCAACTAACACTTATTAACCTTTTAAGAATCTATCTTTTATGTTTTATCAGCTCGCTTAAACTGGAAATATATCAGATCTCCTCAATATAACAAACCATGCTGCTTTTAACTTTCCGAAATTATTTTTATTTTGCCAACAAAGATTCTCGCCATGACATTGTAGTCAAGCCTTTTTTATTTCTGAAATCTGCTGAGCTATTTCAGTGGAAGTATAGGTATAGTAGACAAATTTGACAAAATGAATCTTAAAAGACAGTTGACCAAAAACTTTCCTTTTTTCAGGAAAATATTTAGCAAACCTTGAATGGGTCAACGGCTGATGTTTTTTGCCACATTTATGTAATAGATAGGGTTAGAACTATTATAAATTCCTCCGTATTAAATTGCTTATGAATTCAGAAAACATGGTGAAGCGCGCCTAAATTTTACAAGGTGCGCATTTGATCGCAACAGTGCAGCATGGTGAAATAGGTTAAACAAATTATTCAACTATGAAACATAGAAATGATTATTTTGACTTACAGTGCAATAGCGTTTCAAAATGTTTTTTAAGTAAAACGTAGAGATATCTTAAATGTCGCCGTTTGCAAAATTAATTTATGAAAACGCAATTATATTTTTAAGGTTTTTACTCTGGTAATAATTTTGAATGACTTAACAGTAATGAAACTCTGTGTAGAATAGAAAGAATCATGAACAAAAAATTTTAGGAATACTTGCCAGTACTAAACTGCATATATAATAATAAAATTCTTGTAACCCATTTAATACAACTGTAATACCTTGCATGTAAAATTTGCTGAAAAAAGAAGAAGGCGGTGAACCTGTAAGAATATATTAATACATAAGAATATAATACACACACACAGTTGCAATCAACGCAATTAAACCCTTGAAAAAAATTTTTTTCAATGTTAAAGATTGTAGTGCACCCCTTGGCTCTTAAAAGCTACAGTGCAAAGCCGATCAACAAAGATTTTCTCTGCATGTTCAAAGCAGTTATTTTGTGGATAAACAGAAACATAAGAAATTCAAATACTTCAGTCAGGTAGCGACGAAAGTTTAAAGTATTTTCTTAATTCATGTTAAGGAGAGTTATTAAAAACTCCGCTCACCTTGATATAAGCAAGCTTTGACTGACTATTTCCTGAAATATAAGATGAAGTACTAAGTGCTTACTATTTAAAAAACGATTCTCCTGGAAATGCTACAAAAACGTACCAACTTTTTAATGATGCGCTTTCAATTTTCTTTGTGGATAAAAAAATTATTTTACTCTGATTTCGGTTGATTAAAGAAATGACTGTATGATTATTGAATATCGTTACTTATTTAATTACCAATTTTCAATTGGGGCGGGCGTGGGGGGCTGGGGGTGGGAATTTACCCTTCAAGGTTTAGAAGTTACGCGATATGGTAAAAACTAGATGTATTTCTCAGAATAACTTTTGTCTTATAGAAATTCTATCTATCATTCAAAAGTCTTCATAAGAAATTATCGCTTTTTTTTCTCTCTTTTTTTTTTTTTTTTTTTTTTTTAATCAAC
>JAUZNK010002749.1:0-11285 GCA_035046665.1 Euphysa ruthae | reverse complement strand
ATAGTTCCTTGTCTGCATCAGTTTTTGTCCTTTTAAATTGCTTATACAATTTATGTCTTATAGCTATTTTTTCTGCAGCTTCTTTGTCAAACCACTCTTGAGAATTGTTTTCTATTTTAATTGTTTTCATGGGTGCTATATCTTCAATAGTTTGTTTAATAGTTTGTTCATAGTTTGTTTAACAGTTTGCTCATGACACAAAATTTCAAAAAAAAAAAGAATTATTGAACGGTTTCTGAAAAAGCACGCCACCAGATTTTCATTTTTGAATATTCGTGTCTCGGTTACTTGTCCAGTGGTCGATTTTTTTTTTATTTAGTGTTTTTGAGGAGGATTTTGTACTTTGATCCCATAAAATATTTAAAAGGATATAAAAAAAAAGATAATTTTTTACTGTACTACCCCTTAACCAAATAAGAAATGAAGTGTCATTCCTCACACCGATGGCATGCGTAAATTTTTATGAAACTTTGGAAAAAGAAACATAAAACTAACAGCTTTTTAGATAATTTTGATATATACATAGAGTTACTGAAAAAAAATGTTTCAATTATGCCATTCCTAATTATTGTGCAAAAATGAATCCTGATAAAGCAATAATTGTTTGTTTGTTTATTTATTTCATTTTTTTCTTTTATTTATTTATTTTTTCTTACGTTTTTTTAAGGTTCGATATCAAAAGAGCAGTTTTCTCAGATTGTTCTTATATACATCGGCACAGCGGCCGATATTGTGGAATTCAATGAAATCTATAGTAACGATAACTCATTAGATGAGTTAAAAAAACTTGGTGACACAAAAGAAGTTTTACATGGCGTAATGGCCGTTTGGATTCTTGCAGTATTACAATTTTCACTGACTATAGCTCTTCCCGAAGAAAGCTTAAAACAACAAGAAGAAGATGAGGAAGAAGAAGGCATTGAGCACATTAGCTATTTTAGAAAAATTCAAACGAACAATAAAGTGGCGCCAATGTCCTATATGCATTATAAATCAATGCTCAGGGAAGGATATGAAAGCGATACGGCTGCAATAAAAAAGAAGAACCCAGTTGATGTTCAACGTAAATTATTAGAAAAGTTAGAAAGATCTAGTACTGCATCATCACTGTATTCAAATAACTCAAATTTAAATAAAATTATTGAAAACTCACCATCATATGATAAAATAAGAGCAAATAAATTAAAAAACTACGCAGCACATTTACCAAACGAAAACTATTCAATTAAGAGCAGGGTTACGCAGACATCTATACCGATTAAGCTTCCACATGGAAGGCGATTACCTGAAAGCATAGGTAGTCCTCCGCCATCTCGGAGTTTAGGCTCTCCCCATAGAACAAGAAAAATCGGTTCACCTTACAGTATACGTTCGAGTCATTTTGAAGAATCTCAAAGCTCACATTCGGACAGCTCAAAAAACATTAGTAAAAAGCAACTAAATCATCAATTTAGTCATGAAATATTGACGAAAAAGGCAAGTACCTGGCGTAGATTCTTTTTAGTTGGAATGAAGAAAAATAAACAAAAAAGACAACGCAAAGACTCCGATAACGAGGATAATAGCCTAGGAATAGGTAAAAGCGAACTAAATAACTGTTTTGTAAAATACTTAGATCTGATTGGTATTTTATTACCTATATGCATGCAGGATGGACCGTTTTTTATATTTCGATTCGTTCTTATAGCTCGGTATGAAATTGTTACCGAGATGATTATTTTACTAACTGTTAAAAATGCATTAGTAATAATAGTTCAATTTTACAGAATACTTTTAATGTATTGCTCCGAGCCAAGTCAAGAAGAAGACATTGAGGACGCATCAGGGCGTTTGAGAAATGCCATGCATCTAAACGATAAATTATCAGCAAAATTATCAAGAAAACGAACAAGAGCAACATTGGCTCTATCAGCATTATCAAGAATGAATGTTTTTCGTACAATTAATGAAAATAGGTAAAGTGGAAAAATTTTTAGTATTTTTAAATTATTTTTAATATAAGTTATTATTTATTTCAAAATCTCAGTTTGTATGAAAGTAAATGAATTAGCGAGGAATTAACAGGTTAGAACTGCAAAATGTGAAGCATTAGACAGCCAAGTATCAAATTTTGTTTTTTTTTTTTGTATTTTAATGGTTTAAAAACTACTTAAGTGTTTTATAAGTTTATTTGTAAAAGTTTGGAAGTTTACGTTAATGAATGCTCTAAATTGTAGAACAAACGACTTCTAGACTTTTTCCCAATTTGTTAAAAAATTAGCTTGAATAAATGCCCCCCTAACGTGTGAAATTTTCTATTTATAATTCTTAAATATTATAAATATGTGTATTTAAAAAAGTTCTTTTACATTTATTTTAATGGACATTTACATTGTTTTAATTTATTAAAGGTCCTTCTCGAGTAAACGCCCCTTTGGGTGTATCAATATAGGTCTTTCTCGAGTAAATGCCCTGTGGGTGTATCAATGAACGTCCTTTTACATGTTTTATCAAACGCATTCATTAGAGTGAATAAAGCAAAATAATTTGTGAGATGCATTTAACGCCACCTCGATCGGGAGAATTGAGAAAAATTTTCAAAAAAAAAAAAAATTCATTTGATAGAAAGGTTCTTTGTTTTAACAATTAAAGTTAATTTAATCAGCAAAGCATTTTTTTATTCTGCATTACTTAAAATAATTTTGGGAAATTTTACTTACAATCATGGACAAAATATTATGACACTTATATGCAAGTAGGACACCTTAATAAATGAAAAAATTACCACAAGCAATTAAAAATACGGATACACTACCCTTGGTACACTCAACTTTAGGTTAATAGACTTAGAAATTAAAAAAAAAAAGTCCTTACTAATTCGGGATTGCCACAATTTTTGCGATTTTCGTCTCGTAAAACACTTTTACACCATGCGTCAAATGTGACTTTGTGTTAAAAATTGATAAAACTCTAATATATTATGTTCAAGATTGTAGCCTGTTATTCTTCAATATGGAAAAATTTACTCATCCTGTTATTCTTCAATGGTATATAGCTACTGATAAAAAATAATTCACTCACTACTTTCAAGCTAAATTACGGTAACTTTCTCAAAAATCAACTAGTAGATGATGGTTTAATAAAGATAGATAATTCTATTTTTTAGAAAATGGGGAGCGGGTGGGTAGAAAGTAGTTTGTTTTAAAGATATTAGGACTAGAGCTTTAATTTTTTAGGGCTAACAGATATGGGTCGGAAGGTAGTTACTGAAAGTATCAAATCTTTCAACAAAAAATTGCCGATGAGCAAAATGATAACCTTACATAACGCCTACATTAGTATTTGCCCAATTATGTATGTATGAGGGATGAAGGCGCCATGAGGTCCATAAGTTCTCCCATTTCTGTGATTAAAGCCACACTAGTCGCTAAGGCGCATCGGGTGGAGGAGTGAGGCCACAAGCTTACTATGGCCGAAGATAAAAGCCCCTATTCCCCTCTGTTATAAGAAAACTGTTTTGAGTTGTCTTTATTTCACCCTACGCTTTATTGAAGATGAAGTAAAGAAATCAGAAAAAGTACCTGTATGCACATTTGATCAGACTTTGTGGTGGAAAGCACTGCAAGTTTTTCGATCTCCGCAAAGTGAATTGGGGAAGTTTTTCATTCGTTTAGATGACTTTCACCCAGTAATGAGCTTCATTGGGTGCATTGGTAATAGCATGACCAATACCGGATTGAGAAAAGCTATGTCACTGTTATATGCCGGTAATACTGTTCCTCATTTAATGTCTGGAAAGGCAATAATTTTTCTTGGAGAGCGTAAAATGATGCCTTACTTTGCCGCATGTGCGTCATAACAATTACGCAAATTTGGTTTGTCTGTCTCTACAGCAGATGTCAAAACTAGACAAAGACAACCCAAATGTTTATCACAATTCTGTTAATGGCTACCATGTCATCATAAGAAGTGAAAGAGTTTGGTCTGACTTGTCGCCATATTTTGTGATTGAGCAGACACTTATGTGAAATCTTAAAAGATTTGACCAGGTGGACAGGATTTAAGGAAATCCAATAGAATGTGTATCTCTAATCTCGAGCACCGTATGCAAAAATTTGCGATACAATTGAGGAGTTCATTGGGAAGAAGTACAGTACAGGTAATCAACACAGAGAAATCAGCGTGTCACGCCAAATAAAAGACAATGACGATTACGATAAGTTAGTTTGTTTTTTTAGTGATCACAACCTTTTAGCACAAATTGACAGCTTAAGAAACATCGTGCCAGGTGTTGTTGCGGACGATTCCGTCAATGTTCAAAGAGAAATTGCAGTAGGACAGAAAATATTATCAAATATGAATGGCAAACATGTATTTAAATATATTTTTAAATCTTCAGCTCAAGTGATATCAGAAAAGCTTAAAATCAAAGGTAAGAAAGAAACTACTACTGTCGATCCTGAATTGCTGTTCCAACGAATAATGGCTATCACATCTAATAACGAATCTTTAAATTTGGAGAGTTTTTACCTTCTATTACTTTTTGATTCACCAAAAATAATGAGATCGGCGAAAAATCATAAACTAGTTGAAAGTCTGCAAATGTGTGGTGTAAACCACAACTGATGCAGTGAATTCCAATTCGAAGTATGTCCTTAATGGTGATGCTTTGCTGCAAAAGATCAAGTGGGAAAAACAAATGACTTATGCAGCCATACGTTCTTTATACCTTAACTTCGTAAAAAAGTATTATAGTTCCGAATCGAAGTACTCAGTTTCAGAAGAAAAACAAATACCGTTTACGATACAAGCTTGCCATAACATTTAAAAAATGTAAATGGAGAAAGGATTTCAACTTGTCTAATGATGGTAAAAATGAAGGAATTTTGACAACACCAACAGTCAAAGTAGCTGAAGTGAATCCTCAAGTTGTCATGGCTTTTCGGGAGATTGGCTGTGGATTCACCGCAATCCTTATTTTTTGCACATACAAGTAATGTGATAACTAAATATTGAAAAACCTAGTATAGATATATGCTTAGAAAAAAAAAAAAAAAAAAAAAAAAAAAAAAAAACAGAGTAATATTTCAAAAACTCGACGTCAATACTTCTTACTAATTTATTGAATATTTTATTTGTTTTTGCAGCTAAATTTTAATATTTTCCTTTGTAATTAAAAAAAAAAAAAAAAAAAGAAAAATACAATAACGAAAATTATTAAAAATAAGAGGAGCTCATTCTGAAGTCTTAAAAAAAAAAAAAAAAAGTACTAATACATGGATTTAAACATTTAAAATCAAAAATTTTTAGCAAATTGATGGAAGAATAACAAAAAACAGCTTCCGAGGTTTGCTGCTAGAATTTGAAGCGCTTTGGTCTCAATTATCAAGTTTCCTTGGCGCTTTCTTGCATTTATCAAAAGGTTTTTCATCTGAATTAGTAAAGATTTCTGAAATTATAGACTGGCTATTTCTTTTTAATAATTTTTTCTTGTACGATGAGTTAGCGCTCACGGACACTTTTTGAAATTATTCCTAATAGGAAAAATTATCCCTTGAGAAAAATCATGAGCTAAGATTTATTGTATAAAGCTTTGTCAAGACACTTTGGTATTTAAAATTTTTAGGAAATTATCAAACTCCAATCGCCCTGAAAAGCGTGATAAAATTAAGTTTTTCGTACTCTGAATAGCAAAATTTATCATTTGGTTTTAGAGTTTAAGAATTTTAAAGATAAAGGATTTTAGCAGCTATGTCCATTTTTGACGGAAATATAAATTATCGTTATACTTGAATTATGAATTTTAAAGCAATTAAACACAAATTTATCGTAAATGCTTTGATAATCATGACAAATACACCCAACCAATGCGACAATAATGGATAGAAATTAACAGTAGGTTGAAAAAAGAAAAATGGAAAACAAGCGCATGACAGAATTAAACAAATCGCAATAGTGAACTACTCAGAACGTACACGAGGCATGTCAAAGCCAACCATTTCTTTAGAACTTCAATTTTCCAAACACGGATTTTCATGGAAATTTTTATGTAAGACAATGATATCTCTTCGCTATTGCTCATAGTTACATTACCAATCAATTTCAGAGTGTAGTAAATTCATTTTGTCAACTAGATACTATTGCAAATAGGTGATCACTAAAGAATTAATGGGGTATATCTGGGGTAAAGAAACACTTGGCTTTTAGTTGGATTTTTTTCAAAAAGTCTTAAAACATGAAAATGCTCTAAATTAAATTAAAATGACTATAAGCAATTAATAATTTTCCATATAAACACAAGCCTTTAATATAAACACAAATATTAATTATCTAATTAACGTCTAGATATATAATACATTAAAAATAAAATTAATGGGAAGACAAGAGTCGAAATTTTAAAAATTGACAGCAGAAGTTTTGGACTTCAATACTTCTGAAAAAAAACTTTTTCAAAAAATTTATATTATCCCTGTGATTTGAATTATCAACAAAAAAAAGCTTAAAATGTCAAAATTGTAATTTTTTATGTGAGCAGTAAAATTGTATTTTTTTATGCGAGCAGTATATTTACGCCAAAGATGTAACGGGATACCACTTTATTTTCTGTTAATGGGGCACAGCCCTCAAATATAGGGATTTTTATATAAAAAAAACTTTTAAAATACATTTTTCTTAAGTTACATTTAATGCAGATTTCATTTCTAAAACTCGTTTTTCAAAAAATAAAATAAAACGATGTGCTTTAAAAATGATTTTAGTGAGGGTAGTTTTCACCAAATCCCGGTACCAAATCAGGTACCGTGTCAAGTATACAAATCTTATTGGGGTCTTTTCCCCACTAAACGTGTGTTGAAACTTGTGTTGCTTTTTCTTTTTGAACAACTCTCTATTGTGATACTGACGTAATGTTATGCTTAAATGGTAGCAAATAGCTGATAACTGTATTATTTTTCAACAGCTTACGATAAAGAATCATTAATCACAATAACTGTGGTGAAAATTGTAGCTATGTATAGGATTTTCATCCCCAAAACGTAGAAATGTTCTTAGTACTTGTATATGTTTTATAGACTTGATGTTTTCAGCCCACTATAACAAATAACAAACAAAATGTTGAAAGGAGGTGCAGATAACCGAAAGTTTCGTCAACGACGAACAAAGAGGAGGAAGTTTTTTGGAAATCAAATTGAAACAGGATAAAAGGTTAGGTCTAGCATTTAAATTAAAATTGCAATGCAATAAATGTGAATGGACATAAAAAAAAACATAAATACTCGGATAGTTTATAGCCTTCGTCGAATTGGAAATGGATACCAGTCAATGCGCAAGCTTCTTTTACTTTTGAATTGCCCTTCTCCAATGACTAAAAAAATAAACTATGGAAGCATTTCTAAAAACTACAAGTTATAAAAAAGGTTGCAAAATATATAATGAAACGGGCACATACAGAACTTAGAAATCCTAAGTGACCCGCTGATACTTTTCCTGCCGCAATTTCGTTTGTTGTTACCAACCTTGTCGTTTCTTACAGTTTTTCATGAAAATAATCAAACCTATTTCTATAAATGAAGTAGTTGATGTTGGTGTATGTATGGAAATATCTGGTGAAAAAAATATCTTTTACTGATCAGTCAAACAAAACATATTATGATACACTAAATTTTACGGAGACAACGACTCAAAAAGCTTTTCTCCTGTCGAAACAGTATATGATGGGATATCCGTCATAAAACAAGAATGTATTGGGCACGTCAAAAAAAGAGTCGGAATTGCGTGAACTAAAGCGAAAATAAAAAGGCTTAGGAGGAAAGGGAAAATTAGCTGACAGCGTAAAATGGATAAACTGCAAAATTATTATGGTATTGCGGTCCGTTCAAATATTGGAGATTTGATGAGCATACAGGAAGCTGTTATGGCTTCTCTGTTTCATGTCGCTTCATCAGTTAAAAATAATTACACACAGTCCGACAGGATCAAGTTCATGGTGTACATTAAATTCTGACAGAGCCAATGGCATCCACAACTACAAACCGGGTCCTGGACTCCCCATATCCGTGATTAAACTTGTCAAACCCATCTTTATCGCGTTGCAAGATGAAAAATTATTATCAAAGTGCTTGCATGGTAAAGCACAGAAACAGAATGAGTCATTCAATGCCACTATTTAGAATCACGTGCCAAAACACACTTTCGTAAAATTAATACAGTTTGAGATTGCAGCACACCATGCCGTAGCTCACTTCAATCTCGGAAACCTGGCTACTTTACAAATTTATTACACCATGAAAATTGAAAGAGGTTTCTATACATCACTCGGGTGTCGGCATGACAACAATATTCGGTTAAATAATGCAAAGCGGAAAAGCAGTGATGCGTATCGGGAATGTAGAAAGTTACTACGTGGAAAAAAAAAAGAGCAAAGGTGATAAAACTAGTGAAATCGATGGAGTGTCATATGGAGCAGACAGTATTTCACATAATTTTTCATAATATATACATATTTTATTATAACTAATAATTTGGTGAAACACAATTATAACTAAACAATAGTAGAAAATGAAGTTGGGTACATAGACGCTGAAGTTGCGTTGTTTTTAAAATTATCTTTTAAACTTTATTTTCTTATTTTACTATATTTATGTCTTTAGCCCTTTAAAAATGATTTTTATGGGAATCTTAGTTAGAAATTGATTTAAAATATATTTTAAAAACTTAGAACGCTGTTTTCTCAGTTATCACTTTTTGTAATATTCATCAGACTGCGACAAAGATAATTTAAGAGCGCTTTACCAGATTGTCCTAAAATTTTCACAGCTTTTTCTCCTTATATTTTACGATGCACTGAACCTTAATTATAATGTAATATTAGACAAGAAAAACATATAATTATAAACATATATAAAATTATATCAACTACTTTGAATGTCAGAAAATACGCATCTTTTTAGTCTATCAGATAAAAATTTGTCATATGACAGAGTGGAAATACTATTTAAACTTTTTACTGCTCTAAAGCCTTCTTCTATATGTGTATGACAATCTTAAAAAGTTCTAATACCTAATTAAGCTTTAATCTCTATTTATCCTTGCCGCAGGGTTGTCAAAATTTGTCTTTTTGCCATGAAAAATAATTTTTTTTTAGCTGACGCATGTACTAAAATAATATACATGTAAAAAAACGAAATAGTATTAAAGATTTTAGCACCCATGGGGCTGTGCCCCCTTAAAGTTTCAGTAAAACAGGCCTTTGGTCTCGTCGCTACAATGAAATCTCTACAGGGTAAAGAGAAATGGAAAGAAAACTAAAAAAAAAATGAACTACCAAAGCATGAATAGTATTTGAAGGGTCAAATGAAGATAAATTGCCAAAAATTTTTATTATACACTGCCAATGGGAAGAAAAAGTTGTTTACTATATAAGTGCAGGTTGCTTGAATATTCGGGATATAAAGCATTAAATAAATTACAAATTTGCAAAAGAATTAGAAGATTTTCGCATACATAATAAAGTAACTAGAATAGTCCTTCACTCGATTAGCAACTTAAGCGTCAGTGTTATCTAGATAAATGCAGAAATTATGAGAAAAAGTAGTAACAAAACTTTATAAATGGTAAAGCAACTTGATAATTCTAATAGATATCTATTTACACATTTTGTCATACTGATTTAATACACCGTTTACCAGTTACGGATTGTACAATAGTCAGAAACAATGCTAAGGTTGAGTTGACAACTTCGGTCAATAAGTAGTTCAAGGCGACCTTGGTTGTTTTCATATTAAAATCTTTCAAAAAGTATTTCAAAATTTAAGGAAGTATCAAAACAAACTGATTTTTCTTTTATTGCTGAGCGAAACATCGTTATCAATGAAAGCACAACTTCAAACTGATAACTTTTGTTTCAAAATTGTGGACAGGAAAACAAAGAACTAACTTCAAAATCTGGTTCACTTGAATGATTAGAGAAAAGAGATGTTATGACAGAACGTGGTTTTGATATGGTAAATATTCCTGAGGGCACAACTCTAAAAATTTCACCTATTAGTCGACCACAATTAAATGCTGATAAAACCGTCCGTATTGCTACTGTTCGAATTCATGTCGAGTAAGCTAACGGTAGAATTAAATATTACCATATATAAAATGACACATTAGCTCTTTCTCTAAAATCAGTGATTGGTCAAAGATTTACCGTTTGTAGTTTTCTTACCAATTTTTTACCTCCACTCGTCCCACAACCAGAAAATAAATACCAGAAAATTAACAAACAAAATATGTTGATGATTACAACATATCAAAGGATGTTACCACTGCCCACAGTTGCAGATCTGATGTATGTCGATCATTTAAATAATGAATCATTTGTGAAACATTGCACACTCAAAATTATGTATGACAGTATCTTTCTTTACTGTTTTACTTGAACTTTTTAGTCAAAGTTTTTGCTTTTACATCCCATTACACTATTTTGTGCTAAAAAAAAAAAAAGTTAATTTTCTTAGTAAACACCTTGTTAAAACATTACTTGCCCAATTATAAATATGAGAAGATAGACATACACATACCACAAACAAATTTGCAAGTAATGAACATGTAAGGTAGAGCTACAAATCAAATCAAAAAATCAACTAAAACATTTATTCACGTTTTTATGCCTATTTAATTATGCTTTAAAAACTCATCGTACAAAAAGTTTTGAAAACAAGCACCATAAACTAAAGATGTATTGGATAGAATCAATTAAAAGTAATTAAAAAAAAAACTCTTGATACACTATTCAAAACAAAAAAGTACAACAAACCTAAATGTATATTACCTTCCATTTTTAATAATCTATATTTCTGTTTCATAATGTTTTAATGTATGCATTACTTGTATTTTAACCACTTCCTATATTGATAAAGAAGTCCACCTATTTGCAACTGCCGTATAAAAAGTTCAGGATCAAGAGCACGATGAAATAAATGCTCGATTTATGATTTACTCTCAACCTGTAGCGGTAACTCCTCTTCAAACCACACAAAAAACTTTACCGTTTTAATTGTGAACAAAAGAACTGTCTTTAAACTGTATTTAATAATAGTATCGATGTTAAACCTTTAAAAATATGTAATCCAAACTTTTCATAAACAATTATAGAGGATTTAGTGAGGAATGATACATTGATATATATATATATTTATAAAACGCATGTAATGAGTTATAAAATTTTATTGAGCGACGTTTTAGGAGTCATGCTGCTCCTATCATCAGGCTTTATCTCTTTAATAATTATTAATGCCTGAGTTGACAAAAACAAATATTTT
>JAUZNK010002748.1:0-11286 GCA_035046665.1 Euphysa ruthae | reverse complement strand
AGATGTTAAGTTCGTATACATTTAGAATGTTCATTTCATTAAACAGAGGTTTTGAGTGAGTGAAGTGGTTTTGATAATTGATCAAACGAACAGTGTGTTTTTGATGACGAACCACATTTATAAAACAAATATTACAGTTGTGTCAAATGAACAATGTTTGTGGTAACCATTTTGTAATGAGGATAATTTTTTCAGTATTTAATGCAATTACAAGCAATTTGAAAATTTGATAATAGTTAAAAAATTTTTTTCATCTATAAACTAGATTTTTCTGAAAATTTTTGAACAGTTTGACAACATAGTTAAATAACACCCTCAAAACGATCCCCAACTGCTTTAAAATGTCTGACTCAAAAAAATGCTGTCCTTCTAAAGTGGATTATAACTTTATTAGCTTATTAGCTTTTTTTATTTGTAAATCTTTTTTTTTTTTGTTCTTAAGATATGATAAATTTATAAAAAGAAAAACATAGCTTGATTCTTAAATACAAGGAATGATAATTTGATAAATGAATGGATATGTCAAGTGAAACTCATTGATAAAGTTTTATCACAGGAATTACTGCAATAAATTGAAATTGCTACTTTCACAAAGACCAGGATAAATCAAGGTATTTTAGGTGTATTAGAGATGATTCAGGTAACTTAGCTTTTGATGAATAGTCTAAGAGAGAAGCATGGAAAACCTATTATGATGGGTTATGAATGGATTGCCACCAGCTGAACCAACTGCTGGCTCAGCTTTGAGGATAGAGAGAGATTGGGCAGAATTAGGAGTTGAAGAATCTTATTTGTGAAATCCATGTATGAAAATGCTAAAAGCCCTGTTAGAATAAATGGTTCTTTTAGTAAGGAATTTTAAGGATGGTGTTCATCAAGGCTCTTTTCTTAGCCCTTTGCTTTTCATAATGATGTTAGAAGTGTTATCACAGGAATTTAGAGTAGGGTGCCAATGAGAATTGTTGTATGGAGACGATCTTGTGTTAATCGCAGAATATGGACGAGGTGATTCTAAAATTTAATAAATAGAAGGAAGGGATTGAATCTAAAGGACTAAAGGTCAATATGTCAAAGACAAAAGTGATGGTAAGTAGCAAAAGAATTGCACCACCACGACCATGAGGAAAATTCCCATGCTCAGTTTATAGGAAAGTTGTAAGTAAAAATCCAAAACAGTGTAACTATTGTAAACTTTGGAAACATAGGCATTGTAGGAGTAAAAGAGGTACACTGACTGTTATACAGGATTATTAATGTAGAGTATGTTATGGGGATGTTGTTTTACCTGGTAGAAAACCAATGGATCAAGTGGTTGTAGGTAATGATTCCTTGGAGATGACTGACAAGTTTTGCTATCTAGGAGATATGATTAGTGCAGGTGGTGGTGCAATGAAAACTTTCGTTGCCAAGATAAGATGTGGTTTTAAATGTTTAGAAAGCTTTTACCTTTGTTAACCGCTAAAGTGCTATGGGCAAAAGGTCAACTCTACAATGCTTGTGTAAGAAGCGTCATGGTCTATGGTGCAAAATTTGAAGTAAAGCAACATAAATTACCAGTTTTAGAAGTGAGCAATTAAAAATTGAAGTACGCAATATCAAATGTACGTGGAAGTTCTAGCTACGCAATTGATCACGTAAAAGAACGCCATAAAATCTTCCAGCATATGTTTTATGCACGCTAATGCAATCGCGTACATCTTATAGAAAGGCCTGCAAAACACTCTTTCATTGCAACAAAACAAGGTTCTGCTCAAAAAAATATATCTCATTATCATTAAAAAAAGCTGATATATACAGTAGTTTAATGGATCTTAAATCGCCATTAATTCTTTTTCATAAATATAAAAAAACCTCTTACCCTATTTCCATTTCAACTCAAATCATATAACCAACAATAAAATTTTACTTTCCAAAGGTATATTTACTCTTCAAGAAAACAGAAACACCAGTCATGCTTCAAATTTTGCGGATAATTAATTAATGATGTAAGTAAGCAGCTGAAAAAAATTACTAAATTTAAGGGAATGCATCACTAATATAATTGCCTAGATCAAAAATGTATCAACAAACCTGACGATAAAAAAAGTTGATGAGTCAGCATATATTTTTTCTGCCCAGCGCAATCTACAAGCAATATTTCAAGACCATTATTTTTAAGTGGTTGAGCTTTCCAATGAAAAAAATCTATGCCTATAGTCACTTCCTTTTCATCTTCCTTTTGCTCACAACCATACACAATAGATTTTGCAAGCGAAGTTTTTCCTACAATGAGAAAAAAGTATTAAAAAATGCTTTTTGATTCAAAAGAAAAATCAAAAAATGACATTTTCAAGACAAAATTTAAACAACTTTATCCAAAAGACAATATTTTTCAATATTCAGTTTATATGATACAAAGCAAGTCTTTCTTTATTCAAAATTAGTAAAATGTAAAAATATATCATGATTGATAAGTACTACTCGTGCTTTGCCTTTATAGGAATTCGACACCAGATAGTGTCTGCAAAGTTAATAAAGATTTTACTGAGAAAAAACACAGCATTACAGTCCCAGAGGACTGGGAGAGGCATTCAGCTCCCTTCACAGGTCATCACAAGCTCGTCAAAGCTTCGACTAGGCTCAAAATATTTAGCACCATATTTTTCTTAGGTGAAAAGGAAGTTCATGAATATTTTAGTCTTTTTTATAATGAATTCTTTTAAAAATCGAGCTACATTAGCTACCTTTAATAACTGGGGAAAAAATGCTGTCTTAGGAAATGAGATCACTGAAGAAAATGGAATAAAATAAGATTAGGAATAAATTTTGTTTTCGTTTAATTTCTTATGATGCAATCAATGGCTTCCTCATGACAACAACTCCCACCTAAGAGTTTGCTTGCTAAGTTAACAATATTGGTAGCGTGAGTGATTTTATATATATCAAGTGTTTCAAAAGGCCTATTTCTAACGGTATGAGCATACTGTTAGAAATTAGGCTCTCGTAACATGAAATGGACACCTCGTTCTGATAAAGATCGTTTATTTACTTCTTTTTCTATAGCACTGTTAAAGTGAATGAAGATTTT
Organism: Euphysa ruthae; assembly: GCA_035046665.1. NCBI lineage: Eukaryota > Metazoa > Cnidaria > Hydrozoa > Anthoathecata > Corymorphidae > Euphysa > Euphysa ruthae. The sequence goes on along the minus strand of JAUZNK010002748.1, from coordinate 8,219 downwards.
GAAGATTTAAACAATATTTGTGTTTATCAAAGATATTTCGGACAGTTACACACAATCAAAAAATTTTTTAGCTGAAATAAGTTTTACTAATTGTTTTATTTTATATAGATATTAGGTGATACGTCTGTAATTGTGATAAATTCTGATCTGTCTTTTGCAACAAGCCTTATCACATGACTCAATTAAAATGAGTATTTCTGTTTATGTTTTCACAAGAAAGTGCTGAAGTAAATATGAAGAATATACTCAATTAAATATACTATATTTATCATACAGTTGTGATATCACAATAATGGGTTGACAAGCTCAATGTGTTATTTTGTTACACTGCTATTATTTATATAAACTTTATTTTTATTTCTAGACAATGAAAACCAATCAGTGGGATGTTGCAAAGAAAAGAAATTCTAAATATTGCAATATGAGCATATTGCTTGAGATTTATTATTTTTATTATTATTTTATTCTAAAAGCCTGTGCAAAACTTAGCTCATAGGGGCTTTTATATGCAAAATAAAAATGATTGATTATGTTGTCGTACCTCTGATGTAAAACGTGTCGACATAGCAATTTTTGTTTAATTTTATATTTTGAAATCGCAACAAAAGTGAAAATGTATCATAATCTCTCAATTCGCCCGATGAATCACTTAAACATACGATGTTGTTTAAAAAATATTTATAAAAAAAATGTTACGATTTATTGCTTGAATCGAGTATCTCGCTATTTCACAAAGCTCATTTTTTTTAAGCCCCTTCATTTTTTTCCAGTGAGGCTTGCTTTAAAAAACACAAAAAATAATTACTAAAATTTTTTAAGATATAAACTAAGATAGCATCATAACAGCAGTAAATTTAATACATTTGTTCATGCACAAAAAAATGATAAAACATGGAAAACCACAAAAAATTTCAAGAAGAATATCACTAAATCAAGGAAGAAAGCATCAAAAAAAAAGTTACAAGGACTTTTAATTTTTTATGCTATTAATACAATAAACGAAAGAAAATTTTTAAATCAAAAATAAAAAAGCTTCTGTATACTAAAATTAATTAAGAATACTTAGAATTTCAAATTTCTGATCCTTCCTCCCAATGAAATATTTTTTTTTTATTATTATTATTATTATATTTATACTATTATTTATATATACATCAATCTTAACATCACTGACATTGAACTCACCAAGGAATAACAGTGAGATAAAAAAAAACCCATTAAAAATAGGACACTTGATAAAAAGATTGCAAAAAATACATAACCATAACGTTTGAGCACTGAAATTGATGACACCAATAATGATAGAATAGAGATTAAGCTTTCAACAATAAACTGGCCATCAGGATTTTAACCACTAAAAATTAACAAAAATTTAGAAGAGAAATATAAAGTAAAATGATTCAAATGTTCTGTGCAAGATGGAAACAAAATGTATTTAAAACTTATAACTATCCGTTTCAGAGAAAGGAAAATAACGAATAGCCTCAGCGAATTAAAAAAATATCCCAACAAAAAAACTGAAATTACCTGATTTACTTTCTCCTAAAATCATCAACTTAGCACGTTTGTTATGTATAGCAGGTTGCTTACCAAGTTCTTCATAATAACTTTTAATGACACCCAACCCTTGAGTTGTTACTTCTATTGGTGGTGTATGAAGTGGATTCTCTACACATACAAAAGTCATTTTATCAAATTGTGTTAAATCACAAATATTCTTTGTAAGTGATGTAATTTGATTATTGGAGACATCAAGAAATTTCAATTTTCTTAAAGAAAACAGCTCATTAGGGATTTCTTTCAGTAAATTCTTGTTGAGATGAAGGAAATATAATTTTTCTAACAATTTAATCGATATTGGAAGTTCGCTTATAAAATTTTCACGAAGTTCAAACTTCTCAAGTTCTTTTAAATTTTGCAGAACATCAGGCGGTATAACTTTAATATTATTTTCGCTCAAGTCTAACACCTTTAACTTTTGACAACCTTTTATCCCACTCATACTCTCTATTTGATTATTGACGAGGGATAAATATTGCAAGTTGGTAGGAATATTTTCTAGTTTTTTTATTGAATTATTGTCAAGAATTACCTTCATAAGATTAACTAACTGCAGAAACTCGGGTGGTATTGATTTCACTTTGCAGTTGAGCAGATTAAGCTCCCTTAGACTTTCCATATAACATATTTGTTGAGGAAATACTGCAAAGCTGTGACCGTGTAGCACAAGACTGTTTAGTGATTTAACTTTTGAAATTGACTTTGGTAGGACAGTTAACGATGTACCAGAAGTAAAGATGTCTTTAGTAAGGATCAGCTCTCTGACTTTCTCTAATTTTTCAAATGTATCGGGAATGTCTTCTAATTTATTTGTAACTATTTTTACAGTTGATTCTTCTGCAAGCTGTGAAAAATCAATCATAGAACTATTGATTTCTGTTCTAATAGCACTATTACATGATGCTGGAGGATATCCAAGAAATTCCCAAAAATCTATATTCCAATAATTATTATTCTGTTCTTTTTTATTTTCCATTTTGGTTATCTCATTATCAAATAAATCTAAAAAACAAAAATTATGAATCTGTTATAATTTCCCACTCATTCTTAAACCACCTTTTTTTTCTTTTTATTTGTCTGTTCATCTTTATCTAGTCATATACATTTACTTTCATAACTAAGTAATTATTGTTCCATTTATCCAGATATTTGATCCTGGTATTAGTATTTATAATTAAAATTTGAAATAAAATTTTTTGAAATTAATAATATCATTAATAATAAAGGAATAATTCCTTAGTTATAAAGATTAACGCATGTGACCATATATGATCAGAGCTACTATGTCATAATCTTAAATTGTGCCCAAAATGAAAAAATTTGAAGGGGTGGTTTAATTTATTCATTTTTTTCTGATGATCTCACGTGGAATAATGCAACTTTAATAGTTAGCAGGGTGGTTCAAAAAATTTTAACGAATACTTGGTGCTTAGTTTAACTGACTAATGTAATTCAACTACAAGCTAATTACCGATTTTCAAACTGTGATCCGTAAAATGATGAAAAACGACAAAATTTAACAATTACAATATTTTTTGGTTAATTAACGACTTGGATAAGCAAAAGAATTATCAAAAACCATTGTATTGCATCCTTATTTCTTAACCTAATCATAGTCCTTATGTAAACACTAGTTAGGAAAGCGCATCTGAGGAAAAGTTATACTTTTGTTCACATTTAACGTATGTCATGTTGCAATAACCAAACACAAAATAAAACAAACAAAATAAAGCTAAAAAACTCAAAAGCTTTTATTAAAACATGTAACGTTTTAAAATAAAGAATATAAAAATGTCTGGTGAATACTTTGCTATATTTGGTTGTGGAAGTTCTAAAAGGATTAAGTATTTTTTCAGTCAAAAAAGTTAGAACAGCACAAACTGTGGCATGAAAAATGGCAACATATAATTGCAAAATTTTGAATTGATGAAAATTTTTTAAAATAATCGAAGCAGACAACGTATTTACTTATGAAAAACACTATCCCACTTATGATATAGACATATGTAAGTAAATTGAAACACTTTTGTTATTAAAGAAGTATATAATAAAGTAATTTTATGTTTACATTTAAAGCTTTTATCGCTATATAGTTTTCATATTGTTTGTAATTTTGAACATAATTTTTTTCAGTTCATGCAGTGAAAATGGTAAAAATTAATCTCAGGAGTCTTGCCAAATATGAAATACAAAGCAGTGATTGGTTTAAAATATTCTCCTTTGTCCAGCTTGATTTGTAACTTGCTGATTTATAGATAACCTGATTCAATATCAACTTGCTATAATTCAAAATGGTAACATCTTCTTTGAGCGCAACGAAAAGTAATAAACTAATATTATCTACACTCAATTCATGGGGAAAGGAAAATATAATCGGATTGAAAACAGTTTTTAAAGGGAGCTACATATGTCAACTTGATATTTTAGTGCAAAGTTTGCACTAAAATATTAAAAAAGTTAGTGAACTTCATTTTTGGTTTTCAATTCTTCTCAAAACAAATTTTCATTCAAATTTTATTAGTATAATTTTTAATGTGGGTAAAAATTAGAACAAAGACTTTTCTACAGCAAAACTTGATAATAATAATAAAGTTTTAAAAATAAATAATGCCATTAAGACATAAAATAAACAATCAGTCTCTGTTACCAACCAGACGTTTTTATGAAATTTTACGAAACAATACATTTATAGTTTGTCTTAAATCACAGATCTATATAATAAAATAATATTATATTATACAGATCAGTAATCTTAATCCGTATCTTCGTAAAGTAAAGTGAGACAAGGGATAAACAATTTAATCTTTTTTTTTAAGGTAAATTTAAAATATAAATAAAATTACACCTATTATTATTATAAACTGCTTTTGTGCAGTCCTATATAGATATCAGTTCAAAAGATGTTAAAATACATATTAGTTGCTCCCAGATATCCCCTTGGTCTTCATTTGTGGTTATCAAAAAAACAAATAATTGATATAAAAATAAAGACTTTAATAATTTTTTGAAACAATGAAACCTTTCTTTGATTATATTAGAAATTTTCAATGAACTTTTTAGAGTAAATAGTTATTGTTGCTGTTTATAATTAATTCAGTAAAATTATTTTGAATTTTTTAGTTTTTAAATATTGACATTAATTAGTCCACGCATTTTTATCTTTGTAATATTAAGAAGTTTTTTTATTTTATAATATCGCTTATGTAAAACTTAAAGTTACAAATCAATGACATTTTGGGATATACAATTTCTATATATGAGTGGTTTCTACCTGATACACACAATCTGTACAAAGAAAATAAATGATCATTCCAAAATATAACCATTACCAATCTTATCTCTGAAATTTTTTGTTGTTCAATACATCATTGAATCAAAATGGTCAATGTACTGCTTGTTCAGTCTTTGTAGCAAAGTTTAATAAAGAAAAGAAAGCAGACGACTTTCTTTTCCTGCAAAACCTAAAGTACCAGTAAAAAAAAAACAGCTCAGCAACTGAAACTGAGACCGCAAAGTACAGTTAGAAAAAGAAATCAAGAAAATGAATCAAGAGCTTTGAAAGTCTAATATACAAATTGATAACCAATTGAGTAATAATTTAATATTTTTTTGTAATAGTGACGAAATAACCCTTATGTTTGGTCAGCAGCAACAAAAATTATTCACAGATCCTAAAGGGCATCGTTTCCATTACGATGATATACTTTGCTTATGTCTCACTGCTAAATCTTTCTTGTATTATGAAGAACTTAGAGAAAGCAGCATATTGCCTAGTCAGAGAACTCTAAGAGAATATCATAACTACATAAAATTGAAGCCGGTTTCAACAAAAAAGTTATTGAAAAAATAACACACACAACATCAATGTACTTTGACCATGAATGTTCCGAGCATTAATGTTGGATGGTGAACTGATTGGTTTCTGTGACCTAGGAGATCCATTTCATATTTTTGAATCACTAGAATAATGTGACAATAATGCCTTGCATGTATTAGCTTTTCAATACAAATTATTTCTAAAAATTTGAAATTTATGATTATTTCGCGACTTAAACTCGTTTAACTTCATAGCTAATAATAAAGAAATTGCTGATTGATTTTCTGTGTTTTTCAAGTTCTTTAGATTTTTAAACCTGTGAATAATATAGCCTCTGATATATCAAAATCCATCCAATTATTTTTCTGAAAACACAACCGAATTTGTATAAGTTTACTGAGATTGTGTGTTTGTGCTACTTCTTTAAGTTTCTTAATATCTAAAGTCTATGACCTTTGTATATAGTTACTAACTTTGCTGCAACTAAATTTTAATTGGGAAATATATTCTTGTGATTTTTCAAATACATGGCCATAACAAACCATATAGGAATTGCTCAACATCTTTATTATTATTTAGATGTCAGGAATTATTATTACAATTTGTGTAAAAAATATCTGAAGTTATGTAGCAAAAAGAATTTCGACAGACTTTGTGGCCTTTTTTTTGCCTAATAAATCAATTGATAAAGAAATTACGGCACAACACCAACAGTTTCCCAACAAGTCATGGTTCTGACACTATATTTTGCCTGGGATTGTTATCCTAACACGATCAGATCTAGTAGACTACTGATACATGGTGAACTATATACCTCAGTGGATATTCTTCACTCTCACATATGCGTATAAATACATCTCTTCTCACTGGAGAATCATGGAACATCTGCCACATGGCTTTCATTATTTTTACCAATTCCTATCCGCTACTTTGGACCCCATTTTGAAACACCTCATGCACAACATGTAGGGCACAACAACCAATGTTTATTATGCCTGGTCATTGCTTTTCAGTTTGGTACTCATCCAGTTATCATAAAACCTGCCATTTGGTATTTGAACCATCCATACTAAGTTGAATAATTCTTTGTGGAAGAAAATTATCTTTAGATTTAGAAGATTCAGTAAGTTTAATGCACTTGGACGTTTTAAATATTGGGAATCAAAGTATGTTGCATTTATTTGGCCAACTATATTGGTCCAATAATGCACATTCAAGTCCATTTATTAATCCTGGGTAACTCGATTCATGCTTTCATCAAAAGATATTACTATAGAAAATATAATCAATTTTATTAATTTGTCTTTAAAACATGGAGCCAAACCATAGCCTATGTAATAACTGCATTTAGCTTTACTTAAATGGAACGATTTAGCTTTTTCACTATATCACCAAACTTATATTTGATTAAATCACTTTGCTCAAGACACGATCGTAATGATAAGCATGACATCACAACTTCCAAATCTCACAAACATTACAGCATGTCTAGCACTCACTGGTATGACCATACTTTGAATTGTTTTAGAACTATTCGCACAGTTTGGTTTAAGTGTTTAAACGTTTTTTTCAAAAAAACGAACTTCCAACATTCATCTCTGAAATATTTTGTTTTTAATATTTAAAAAATTTTTTTTAATAGTTTTTTTTCCATTGGAATGACTAGTTAAGACTGAAACACCCATATTTGACATATCGAAATCTTTGCAGCAAAAACATTACATTCAAAGTGAATGATTTCGACAACCATAAAGAATAATTAGAAATTCTGAGTCAACCATTGCATTATTAAACAAACAATCTTTTTTTGACATCTTAAACTCTTTATTTACTCTTTCTAAACAGAGTTAAGAAATAAACACATAGCTAGTGTAGATGCAAAATATGTAAACAAAACAAACTGGAAAACACTTAATATTCAAAACAAAATTCTTATCATGACCAATAACCATTTCTAAACAATGCAAATTCTAACAAAACTAAACCAAGCTTCCAAGGAAGGGTTTTCAAATTTTCCAGGAGATTTTCCAGAAGTAAAAAAATTAATTCAAATTGCTGTCTTAAGAAAATTTTGCTTTTTTCATAACTCTAATTTTTGGCTAAAACAGTACCTCAAAAAATACCACACAAAATGCATGAAAAAACAACATACCATACAATATTATTTAAACAATATATAAAAGGCTTTTTTTGATATATTTTTTGTAAATATGATGAATTTTTTGAGAAGGTGAGTTAGAATATTTTTTCATCAATGATATATAGTTATTTCCACACAAAACGAAGCCTAATTTTATATAAAAAATTTGGAATCCTGCCCTGGAGTTTACAGTCCGATTCCAAGTTTTATTTTTTTTAATAATTGACATTCCGATTCACAAAATGTTATTGCATTCATTATTATATTCAATTAAAAAAATTTAATTGAAACGTAACATTAAGTTTTTCATTTTTGATTAAAATTTATCTATTCTGAATTTAAAAAAAAAAAAACCCAACACTTTTCATGTACCATCATAATATGATAACTTTTTTTCTTTCTTTTTTTTTGGTATAAGATTCTTTCGATAGGTATCATAACCCCATTAAAAATAAATACTATTTACGAAAATAATGTAGAAAATGTGTATTAAAATTAATTCTGTTTAAAAAATGTTTTTAATCGGACCGCAAATATTAAAAAAAAAATTTTTGAATCGGACCGTAAAAAAATTATTGTGTACTGTAGCTTTGGAAATAAAAAAGAACTTTTAAAAAAGAAATCACTTATGTATTTTAAAAAAATACAACAGATGATTTAATAACAACGTCTTATTATGTTAATGTAATAAAAAGTATATAT
>JAUZNK010002747.1:0-11286 GCA_035046665.1 Euphysa ruthae | reverse complement strand
ATATATATTGCAAAAGAAAAGAGAGACTAGTGATTTAAGATAACTTTTCAAAAGCGATTCTTACTTTTCTAAAATGCCTCTAAAACATTACGTTGTTTTCTCAATAAAGTGAGGTAATTTGATTTTGATTTGTGAATGGCTAGTGAATCACAAACCAGAACCCCTTAATTCATTCCCTGACAATTTTTTTAGAAATCTGCAAAAAGGGTATTTGATGATCAAGATGCACTGGTTAAGATTGGTCGTTAGGAAATTGTAGGCAAGATTATAAAACTAAGTGACCAGCAAATGGTTATTTCCAATTAATTACTTTAGACTTCAAGTAATTTAAAACTGCTGGATAAAGCAACTAACAAAAAAAAAAGTTTTGTTTGGAAAGACATACAGTAAACAGTCAAAAATCAATTTCAAAAAAATCTCATGCATGTAATTTTTCTTAATTTTTAATCCATTTTAACTTTGTTTACCTTTCATCAGTCTAATAAGATCCTTTATCAAAAACCTAACTTCACCATGCCATTTGGTTGGCCAGCACTTTCCTTCATTATTCAGGAAAAACTAATACTGAGATGATGCATGGCTACACATGCAAATCTATTAAAAACCAATTTTTAAAAAGAATTATTTTTTGTTAGAACAAACAGAAGCTTTTGCTTTGTTTAAAAAGGTAAACAAAATTCTAAAAAAGTCATATTTAACCACTATTTAAAGATTATTTTCAGCTTAGCTTTGTTGGTCAGAAAAAATTATATAAAAATAATTATATAGAAATAATTATATAAAAATACTATTTGATAAAAATACAAAATTTTAGTAATATAATATCTCTAGTAAATTTTTAGAAATGGCATTTTTTTTTTCAGGTATAAGGTCTAGGTCTCATAAAATTAGAATTTCATTTTCTACACATTTACATAAATATAGATTTTGAAGAAAATATTTCATTTATGATTGAAAAAAGAAAAGAAACTATATATTTTTAAAAAGATTTCAAGTTGATTGAAGTTTTAATATTTCGATTTTCATTAGGTAAATCAACAAATGGGGTCAAAAAAACTGCAGTATTTGGTAAAAATATTTCTAAAAATGAAAACATTGCTTTTAAAAGTAATTTAATCATAATAATCACCATATGTTTTTTATGATTTTTGGTTTTTTTTTAGTTTAAAATTTAAACTAAAATCGTGGTTGCTGGGTGAAATTTTATTAATGAATCGGAAACCAGAAGCTAACACATTTCTAACAGCAGTGCAATGGCGGTTGTAGAAAAAAGTAAGTAAGCTCAATAATATTCTATGTATTCATCACAAAAGACTTATGACAAAAGATCTATTATTAAAACAAAACCTCAAATTATGGCTAGAAAACAATCATCTCCTTCGGCCTTTTTTCTTCTTTTTGCTTTCATTAGGATTTCTTGAATGAGTGCTCTTTGCATAAGCTCCTACAGTAAAAGCTCTGCTATTGACATCATTCATAGTAAACGGTGAAGCTCTAGTGATATAGTCATTGTCTAATGGGTTTACCTTATCTTTCTTCTTTGGAAGACGATCATACTTGACATCTTGATCTGCACAAAGAACCACATCATTAATGTTGTGTCGTCCAGATTTTGGTGCAGGTATGGAAAATTTTGTACCTCTGATATTGAAATTACGACGCCGCTTTGGATAAAAGTACTTTAATGTACCATCATCTGCAATTTCAACTGCAACTTTGAGCAAAGTTTTATTACCGCAAGATGGACAGAAGATTTCCTCCATGTTATGAGTTTCTTTGTTGCAACCATGGCATTTTTGTATATAACTTCTTGCATGGTGTATTAACATCCCAAACACTGAGAGAACATGGAGACCCATTTTAATCATGACATTTTGCATTGCAAAATCAGTTGTTAAACAGGCGCAATTAATATCTGATTCGGCAATATTAATTTCATCATCAATGCCCATCTGTTCTTTCATTTTGCCAATGTTTCCAGGAGTAATCCAGCCTCCTTCCTCTTCTTCTTCTTGTTCTTCATCATCATCATCATCATCATTATCATCATTATCATCATTATAATTTTTATAATCAATATTATTTATATCTTTAACTTCCAATTCTTCGCTCACATTGTTATTTTCAGATGCCTCAACCATAGCAGTATCTCCAGTTACTTTAGCCTCAGCCCCACTTTTAGTTTTTTTGCTTGTATAAAAGCCACTGATTTCTATATCAGATCGTATATTTTTAGGGACAATCACAGACTTTTTAGTTGGTTCACTACGTATATGAGTAGCATCACAGAACTCCTTCTCAAGCTGGTAAGTCAACGCTATAACTCTTAAATCTACAGCTGACAGGCTTTTGTAGTCACCAGTTTGCTTAGAAAATTCTGTTACAAAATTTAAAGACTCTGCAGAAGGTTGACGATATTCAATTTCATAAGGTAAAACTAACAATCTCTGTTTTGTAGCAGTGTCTCTTATTTCACTTATTACTTCACCTATTGTAAAGATATTTTCACCAAGATTGCTGAGATCGACATTTCTAATAAAGGCTGCAGAATCGGCTACTATGCAAGGAAGCTTATTCGACATAACTGGTTTTTCACTGTTTATTTCCATTATATTGTATATTATTCAAACCTAAAAGAAAAAGTAAATACAATCCTTTCAAGAGGCTAATCTTAAATAAAAAGTTTATATGTCAAATCTGAATAAATCAAAATTTAATTTGTATTGGAATAAATTTTGAAAAATCCACATAAATTTAGGTTGAAAAATGAAAGATAGCAAACGATCTAATCTTTTTAGTAAGGAAAAATCTCTTGATTAACTTCAGCTCTCATTTGTGAGAAATTTAAAGGTTTTGTCACTAAAAAAAACTCTGGCCAAATTTTTTCTAATCTATTTTTATATTATTAAGGTCAATCCACATACAAAATTCACTTAATTAAAGTTTTTAGACATGAATAGAATAAATATTTATAGAGATTTCTTAAAAGTTTTTAGCCTTACGTGGGGAGTATTAGTAGTATTAGGGAGTTAAAAAAAATGCTTTTCACAATAATTTCTCTGCTACTGAAAAGCTTTAAAAAGTATCTTTATTTATCTTTAACAAAAAGATTGTTGTAAAAAATAGGGAACCAGAAATTGTGTGCAATTATTATTGAGAAACTTTTTATCGATATCTCAAGCAAGGTTGCAAGTTTATGTCCATGTTCTATCATACTTTTCATATCGTCCTCTGGTATGGATGTTCTGTTTCAAAAAGAAAAAGCATCTTATAGACAGAGTTCATTAGAGGGGGCTGAGAACAATCTACTGCAACTTTGTCTTAGATCATGATGAATTGTTAATCATTGACAATGGTGTACTGTACACATAAGACATTTATAGTTGTTGATTTTTATAAGTCAATCAATCATCTGAGTCCGAAACCAAGGTATCTTCTCTTTAAAATTTCGTATAACCTTAGAAGTACCTTAGTATTAAAACTTCTTTCTGCTCTTTCTATGACTTATCGAACAAACTCATTCCAGTTTAAACGCAGTCTTATTTGTAACAACTTTATTAAAACCTCTCCCTCTTTGCAAATTTGTGTTGCTTGTAATTATATTAGCATTTACAAATATTTTAAAATAATTGCATAAAACTACACTTTATGTTAAATAAATTGAATGAAATACGTATTGAATTGAATATTCAAGAAAAAAGAAAAAAAAATTAGTTCTCCATTATTAGTTTCTGTAGAAAATGGAAAATATGTCAAATTCCTGTTACAAAATTTATTGCAAAACTTTTAATTTGAAAAAAATGCATATACTTCATCACAAAAAATGCAATGGTTCCAAAAACAATAATAATAATATAATAAGAACATAACATACATTTAGTACAACAGTTGTACTAAACATTGTCTACTACATGAAATTATTTTTTATGGAAATTTAGAGTATTTTCCTGTGATAGTGACATCACAACAAGCCTCAAATAGAGGAAAAGTTTATAAACTTAAGATCATATAAAACTAATTGAATAAGTTTGTGTACAATGAGCGGTATCTATAAAGAAGGAATTCTACATTTTAAAAAATTAAAAATATATAAAAAACACAATGCACTCATGTTATTTTTAGTAGATCTACTGAAATATGTTATAAATCAAAAATATTCTTTGTTTCATTCTTTAAAACACTGCCAATCAGATATTTTTTTTTCAATGGCATACCTGCCATACCTTTCCAGTCATGAAAGTATCAATGCTCTTTGGCCCTATAGTCTTGAAATCTAACCACGTCATGGATAACCATGTCTCAAGGCAATGTTGGGGCCTTCAGACTTAATTGGCAACCTTCCTATTGATGGTGTCACAATAAAAACATCCAGTTCCTTGATCTATAAATATGGGTGGTCGACAGGAAGGCCATCTTGTCCATTAAAATCAAACCAAACTCATATGATTTCCGTCTAAACCACTCTAGCATAGAAAATTAACGAAAAACTGTAAAAGAAGAAGAAGAAGAATTGTTCGTCTTTAATTTTATATTACTGATTTATATCAAATATAGCAGACACAAATTTCACCCCTAAAAATACTGATAACAGTATTAATTCCAAAAGACTCTGTAAAACAAATTACATCAACAATTATTAATTACTTCTTTAAAAAAATGCACTTATCATAAAGCATTGAAGTAACTTATACTGAAAAGCCATCATGAGAGATAATTTAATCATAGGAAAATCCAAATAAAATTTTAAAACTAAAAATAAGCTTATAAATTTCACCATTTAAAGCTACAAACAAATAATTTGTTAGCCATTTCTGTTTACTTGACTTTCATTTTAATTCAGTAATAATATTTACATTTACTACCACTAAGAGACGTAATTATTATATTAACATTTTTAATAAAAGCTATGGAGTTCTAACAATTTTATTTTTAGTTTCACTGTGTGAAGGTCACTTAAGATGTACCCCAAAAACCGCAGGAATTTTTCTTTTGTCATATCTTTAGTTCAAAATAAAAGATTTTAATATTTGCCTTTTTTTTTTCCTTTCTAAGGTGTACATTCTTCCCGGGGGTGTAAGATGAAATTTTGCAATTATTTTTTTTTTTTTGTTTAAAATTGCTATAATTTTGGGACGTGGACCACAAAATTTTTCAAATTTTAAAAAAGTTCAGATTATACGTTACTGTTGCTACTAGTTGTTTGCGAGTGGAGGTAGGTAGGATGAAATAATGATATTTTTCCATAAATCTGACATTTTTAGAAAATCAAGAAAATACAAAAAAATACATGTGTCAAAACTACTTAGGATTATTAATAAAAGGAAAAAGAAAGCTCTAGAATCAAAAGACACGACGATGATAATGGAAAATATTTATTTTGGATTTTTTCATGTATTTTACTACGAAAATAACATATAAAATAACATATCAGTCAAAACATCTTTATATTTGATATAAATAATGACATTCATGGCCAGAAATGAATTTAAAGGGAAGTTCCATCCCACAATGAACATTCTCACTTGTTTTTCTTTGAAAAAAACCAAATTTCTACTGATGCCTCTTTTTTGCTTTGAAATAAGTTATATTTGACTCTGACAGTAAGTTTATAAAATCTTAAATGATACAAATCACATCCCTTAGACACCCACTGAGTGTTGAAACATGTTAGAAGATTTCTTTTTAATATCATGGCGTGAAGAAATCCCTGAAATTACACAAAAGAGAAAAGAACAAAAAAGCTGAAGAAACTCTGCATCTGTTTAAAAGAACACAGAAGTCCCAGTTGATCCTTTAGAGTAAATGTGACCGCATGACAAAAACCCATAATATACCAAAAATATCTAAAAAAGAACACGCCTCAAATTGGTAAATATAAAATCACAGATGATGAAAAACACCAAAGTCAGCTAGGACATGATTACAAGTCTAAGTAGTTGACACGCTCACTTAATGCTTGGTGCAGAACATGGTTAACATTTCTAGTTCTTTTCGACACAGCCTCATGAAATTTAATATTTTTAGCTTAATTGGCAACTTGGTGCCTTATTTCTGTGTGAAAAAGCTAAATTTATATTAAAATTGAAAAAAAAATTTTTATTTTAAAATCGTTTATTTTTTTCAATTTTATGTGCCTACTTGGTTTAATTTTTTTTTCGTTAACGACTGGTACATTCCATGCTGTTTTTATGCATGGAATGGAACATTTAATTTCTTTTTCATCTACCTGTCAACAAGCTCACACCTTGCTCTCACGTTTAGCTACACATTTGAAAAGTATTTTTTTTTTTGCATAAAACATATACATTATAAGTTCAGGAAATAAAATTCAGATGCTGTTTTTGTGCTTATTACATAGTAGAAATAATATTGTAAACAAATTAAATAGTAGAAAGTTAACAAATTATTAATTAAATTAATCATATGGCAAATAATTCATTTATCAAGTTTAGGAATATAAAATATAAATATAGGAAAGAAATTAAAAGATTAAATAAATGGATTCCTAATTGATTATTTATTTATTACATATTGGATCTCAAAAATATAAAGAAAATCTCCACACACTGGTAAAACCCTGCCTGTATGACTAAAAATATACTCTTTTCTTTATTTAAGGCGCACCGCCGTTATTTGTAATGGCTCATCCAACAATTGAAAAAACTTAAATAAAACGAAAGAAAAAAGTGAGGCAAAATGACAAAACAGAATTGCAGATAATGTCAGGCGAGTCATCGCTAGGGAGAACAAGACGAAAACCATTACTATTACTGTGGAAGAGTTAGAAGAAAAGAGAAATGCGCTTGAAAAAAAAAGTTATTCGTGGAACAACATGCCTCGCCAAAAAACTGCAGGAGTTAAAAATTAAAGACAAAAATAAGAAGAGAAAGATCCGCCAGGTGGCAGTATCTACATCTGATAACCATACATGTGCAGAACGAACAAGATTATACAGAGCTACAGGCCTGGTCACACCATATTTCAAAATGGTGTGCGGTTATCGCACGCCTGGACTTCTTATAGAGGTGCAATTTCTAAGAGGATTTTATTGGGAGCTTTTATGATTATGAAATTTTAAATATAAACTAAAAAAACCAATAATAATAACTTGCAAAAACAATGCATTTTTAAAAAAAGGCGTCACGCGAAATGAATAAGTAATTTATTTTGTCTACGATTTACTTTGTTTCTTAGCAACTACGAAGCTTCAATTCATTAACTATTCATGTAGTACCATACTGTCAAAAACTTCAAAAATTGCAATATATAATCACTTTGTTTATATTTTGATATATAATTTACAAACATTTCATAGCAACTATGGGATTGTTAAAAATAAAAGCGACTTAATTAAAAAAAAAATAATAAGCTATTATCTTCTATAATATTAGAAAACATTTAATAAGTTATGATATGAAAAAAATATCACTTAAGCATTTTAATTTTACTAAAATACTAAATTTTTATTTGTTGTTTATTATAAAAGTTTTTATAATCTTATTGAGATGCATATTTTGTCGTTTACAGCATTGTTAGAGGTAGTATAAAAGTGTGTTTTTTTTTTACTTAAAGAACGAAACATAGGCTGAAAAATCTAAACAGTTTTTTTCATTAGTAAAAATAAATTATATTTGACCGTATATATGCCCCTCATCTCATCTCATTTTCAATATTAGCATTATCATCGTAACATGCAAAATTTTGCAATTTCATACCTCTACTTTGACAGTACTTAAAAAAATACCGGACACAAAATGCATAAAAAAACATAAATACGAAAAAAAAACATAATACGAAACGCGCTGTTTGATTTTCTTTTTATTGATATATTAGCATTATCATCGTAACATGCAAAATTTTGCAATTTCATACCTCTACTTTGACAGTACTTAAAAAAATACCGGACACAAAATGCATAAAAAAACATAAATACGAAAAAAAAACATAATACGAAACGCGCTGTTTGATTTTCTTTTTATTGATATATTTTTTTGTAAATATGATGACTTCTTTGAAATGGTGAGTAAGGAGAATTTTTTTTTCATCGAAGATAGTTATTTCCACACGAAAAGAAGCCTAATCTTGCATGATATTTATTTATATAATAATTATTGCTTACTATAGCTATGGGGAATAAGAAAGAATTTTCAAATAAAAAAGAAATCACTTTCTTATGTATTTAAAAAAATACAATATATATATAAGGCGTGATAGTATAACCATACCCTAAACCTATGCCACTGGAAGTAAACATAAAAAGCATTATAAGGTATATATAAAAAAGTGGCGGGTATTCTAGAACCTAGCCAAGACAATTTTGAGAGAACAACTAAAACTCCCACACTACGTTTTTTTTTTATTTATAAGGCTTTTATGTATTTTCAAAATTTTATATTTCAGTTGATCTTTTAAGTAGATTCTAAACACCGGGACTGTAAGTACGACTGTATGTTAACATATTTGCTTCAATTTTAACATCGTTTAACTATTAGCTCTTGTCCGCAGATATGCATAAACTTTATTGCTTTTTTATTGTTTCCCTTTCCATCGTGTATACTTACATCTAAAATTACTGCTAATTTCTCGGAAATATGATTTGTGAAGTATGATTTGTGGGCTTCAAACCGCATTAGCAAGATTAAAATCAAAGAGTTATGAAAACATTTTTCACTCATTCATTCATATATTTAACGCTGGTGCAAACCATAATTATAAATAAATACAAAGTAGATATACTAATACAGACCAACAAATATTTTTGTGTTTAAAATAAAAATCCATAGCAAAAATTATAAATTCTAATGGCAAATACAACAAGAAAAAGACTTGCAGATCAAGGTGAGAGATCTTTTAAAAAGAGACAAAAATTCAGTTCTTTCAAGAGATTGGGAGACTGTTCTAGAAAACAGGCTTTAAACAACAGGGAATTTACTCCGCATGTGGATGATTTTGCGGGAGGGAGTTTCAAAATACAACTGAATCATAATGAGCAGGGATTTGCTTTATTTCAAAATTTTCCCACATTAATTAATTCTGCATTTAATTTATTTACGGACTTGTAAGTCTCAATCATGAGAAGATGCAGATGTTTTGTATGAATCTTGACTATGTTTTCTAACAGCAATAGTTCATCAAAACTCAAGGAAAAGTCTTGATGAATCGCCCTTAAAGCTCTTTTGTACCCTATGAATGACAATATAGTCAGTTTTCTTACAAAACATCCATATTAGTGGACAACACAAAAAGTAGTTCAAAACATAGCTATGTACAAGAGTCCTTGTCTTTTTGACATCTAAGGAACTTCTAAGTCTAAACAGACAGCTAAATTTGCCTATCGGCCTGCATACATAATTTCCGTATGTGACTATTAAAATTTAATTTACAATCTATAGCAATAACAAGAAGTTTTACAATTTGTGACCATTGCAGACCACGACATTCAAGAACTCTAGTTCCGATTTGAAGTTCCTCTCAAAGAAGCTGGTGCTAATACAACCAAGTTTGAAGTTGTTAATGAATGGCACAATATGCTATCAAACGCTAACAATTTTTAATACCATCAAATGTTGGGTACAAACGAACATGAATCCAAATTTTCAACTCCAGTAAAATTAAAACCGATTTTAAGAACATCCTACTCTTAATTGTATATTTGTTATTTTTACCAGTAGGTGCTACGGTTTGTCAGATAAGTTTCTTGTTAATGAAATAGATAAAACACGACACTAGGGCACCACTCTCAGCTGGCCGCATAGAGCATTTAATGTGCTTAAGAATATCCAGTTATAGAAAGTTATATGTAATTAATCAGATAAAATAATTCATTGTAAATATTAAATCTGGCAGAAAAAATATTTTGACTAATAAAAAGCAGTAATAAAAACTAATAAAAATAATTTATTTAAATAGTTTATGTTTTTATCACTTAATATTGTAATATTAAGTAATATTAATTTTGCTATTAACATCTTTCTTGCTGTTGTGTGGACTGAAACACTAAATAGTCTGCTCGCATAGTTTAGATAAAAGAGAGATGAGTCCATTTTTAATAAATAGTTAGTGGGTTTCAAACTGTTTTTAGCAGCACAGGAAACTAACTAATAAATTATTCAGAGTTCTGTGTTGTTCAAGAATGTCTGTGGTTTTATTTTCTTTCTTTATTGTGCAAAATAACGTACTTTGACAAGCGAAGATATGCACAGGCTTTGAACACATATAGTCAGGGAGCTAAACCATTATGTACCCTAAATTACAGCATATTACGCAGCAAGCTATGGAAACACACTACAGAAAAAAACACCATACAATCATCAGGCCAGATAAAACAACCATTGATACATCGTTCAACAAAAAAAATTCTGCGTAATAATTATTCTGCAAAATATTTTTTCTTCAATATTTAGACAAAATAACAAAAAAATGAAACAATAAAAAAAAATCATTAATTATTTTAGTACAAAAAAAAAGAAGAGAGTTAAAGATTATTTGCCTTGAATTTCATCGCGGGGCCTGTTAAGAACTTTGCTATTTTTTAGCAAATAGAATAAAATAAAAATTTTATATCTATTAATTATAGTTAAATGGCCAACTACATCTGTATACTGGCTGTCGAGTATTGCTTATAAATCACTCCCTGGCTGACGATTCTTTATAAAAGCTCACCTTTGTTTTGGAAGATCAACAACAATTTTTTCAGTGATTTCAGTAGATCGTAGTAAAATGGTCAGTCCAACAAAATTTTTGTGGACTTCATTTTTTTCAAATATCCAATCATTCTCTGCTATTTTTAATTTTCTAACCCCCTATATCTATTCAATTTCATGAATGAAGCTGGCTTCGATTACTCGACTATGATTACAAACATAACAATACAGCTGTTAAAATAAGCGAAGCAACGCTTGGAGGCATACGAATGCAATGGTTTGTTTTTTTTCCTGTGACAATCACTGAGATGCAGTTACCTTTTCTTTAATAGGCAAGTGTTTTGTTATCCTTTAATGGTTTTTATTGTCATAGAAAGACTTTCTATAAACTTTTGTTATATATATGGTAACCTTTTCGTTAATAGCTAAGTGTTGCTATGTTTTCATTGTCAAGTGTTTTTACCATTTCTTTAATAGCTAAATTTTGATTGCTTTTATTGTCATGGAAAGATTTTTTATTCATTTTGGTCAAAGTTGGAATCCCGCTGGGTCAAAAGGAAATTTTCATCTCTTGCCTGCTAACTCAATAATTTGTTTGAACCTATTTACAAATGAAGTTGTGCTTTCCTTGTTTAAAGATTAT
>JAUZNK010002746.1:0-11288 GCA_035046665.1 Euphysa ruthae | reverse complement strand
AATATTACGTCAGAAACAAAATATACAAGTCCCGTAGTGGCGTAATATTACGTCAGATACACTTAAGGGGTTAAGTTATTTAAATAATTGTAACATAGCGACATAGAAATATCAGTAATTACTAGAATTCTACAAATAATGCCTAATTCCAACTGTTTAACTAAGTCATCTTCTGAGTTATCAGATGTGTTATGAGACTCATCTAATCCCATTTCACAGTCAGCATCACTTTCATCGCTCCCTAAAATTGTTCCTAATATTTTATCAACATCACGGTACACTTTTTTTCACAAAGCTATCTTTAATTTTTTTCTCAAGCGTTTAGTGTGGAAATTTGGATATCAACAATCGGTTTTTAATAAACTAAGAAAATCATTCGATTTCTATTCTCACATTATAACAAATGAGCTGTCGCCATTTTTTGCTGTGAAAATTGGTTAAAAATCATCATCCAGTAGATGTCAGGTACTTTAAGATAATTTTTATCACCTGCTCAGCTGGTGAAAGGCAGTGACATTGTTAACAGCCCCTCAATGAATTCTCTATAAATTAAAAATTTTACAAAAAGCAGTATATTTTATTTGATTTTGGAGATACTTTGTACAGTTTTGAATTTTATTTTATTTTTAAGTACAATAAATATCTTTAATTTGGCTTCTTGTTAGTTATTTGACTATCAGAGTTTTAACAAATGAAACTGTAAAACAGTCACTTCTGTATTCTTTTTATTGCTGTGCATACATTTATAAAGTTTTCAAAAAATATTTAGAAGCTTTGCATCAATTGATAGGTTTTTAAGAGATAACCTTGCTGCATTAAAAGGGCTTACAGAATAAAGCTAATGCATGTTTGTTGATAAATATAGGTATAATCCATTATTATTTTATAGGTGCAGATATTGCAAACGTCTGCAATGAAGCAGCTCTAATCGCTGCACGATCATTGGCCAAGAAAATAGATTTGAAACATTTCGAAGCTGCCATTGAACGAGTTATTGCAGGTTAGTTTTCCTTTAATCATTTAAAGATAAATCACATGATTAAAATACCCGTGTCAATAATTTTGTTTGTTGGTCTGTTTTTTGACATATTTTTGTTAAATTAAAACAATCAAGCACAAAAATTAATTAAAAATAACCTTCTTTTTTAATATATGAAGACAAGGCACACAGCATTTCAAGCAAATAAAACTTTTTAAAATGTGCTAGGTGCTTGAGCATGTGTTTCTCCTGGAGACGTTCTGCAAAATAGCACTAGTTTGAAAAAAAAATTTTTTTAACACTGTTTTTCTGACATTTGTGAGATTGGGAGTCTCAAATAAGGATTCTTAATTTTCGACCTCAAGTTGCTTTATTCCATTTTTGTATCATCAACAGGAAACAACTGTTTTAACTATATTTTTTAGGATATTTTATGTTAAGTTGAAGCTACATCTGCTATTTTTCAAATCATACTGGTATAGAATTATTTGTTTAGATGTTGCTATTAGTTTTTCTAATAAATTGAAGTTGAGAATTTAATATGGCGTAACTATACACGTATATATTGAGTGATGGGATTTGTTAGGCTTTTATTCTTATAAAAGATTGATTTTTAGTAACTCTTCATGTTTATTAATTCAAAAATGAATTAATATGAATTTTTATTTTCGTTTCAGGATTGGAGAAAAAAACTCAGGTTTTACAGCCTGAAGAGAAGAAAACAGTAGCTTACCATGAAGCAGGCCATGCGGTAGCAGGCTGGTTTTTAGAAAATGCTGACCCATTACTTAAAGTATTTTTGCATTTGTTTATGTTGTATTTTTGATTGTTTCTTTTTTCTTGTTTCAATGATGGGTTTTGTCATGTTTTGTACCTTGGGGAAAAAAAGTTATGGCCAAAAACTTGCTATTGGGTAAAAATTAAATTTATGGAAAAAATTTAACATAATATTATATTCTTATCTTTTCTATAATGGATGAACAAAAGGCTAGAAACTATTGAACTGCCAAAGCAGGATTTTGATGCAAAATGTATAAATAAAAATAAAAATAGAATTATATATCTGTTTCAGGGAGTAAGATTGAACAAGAGGAGGGTGTGAAATAATGAGATAAATACAACAGCAGTTACTTTTACTTGAATCATTTTGAAAACTCATTTTCTTACAGAAATATGGAAATCTCATTAAACTTACTTTTTTTGTAAGCAAATAGATTTTAGAAGATGAGTCATCTCATAGAAAGTGGATTTGCATTTCCTAACCCATCATTATATTATGTGTGATAAAAAAAAACTTTTATGAAAATAAGAATTATGTAAAATTAATTATGTCTTGAAAACCATCATAGTTGCGTTTTATTATTGTTTACTTACTATGGTCAGTTTTATTTCCCTTGCTTGTTTTTTTAGATAATGCTTAGAAAAGTAGTATGATACATTCTAGATGGATTAAAGTCAAGTAGAAAAAGAAAAAAATTGTGTTAATTGTAGACAAAAGGCTGTCAAACTGGTGATTCATTGTGTCTTGTTGGAGCTTATTTCTGTGAGAGTGATATTACCTCGCACTCTTTGGACACTATATTTGGTCATGCTTTGAAACTGGATTGTGAAACACTGGTCGCAACTCTGCAGAGAAATAGAGAAAATGGCCATATTACGTACATCCACACATGTGGTAATTTCTTGTGAAACTGTGCGAGATCCAAGAAACATCCATCCTCAAGCACTGAACAATCCAGTAGCCAGAGAGTAACAACCCAGTCAGATCAACAGTCAGTCGACTTTAAAAGGCAGTGTTTTTACTGTGGATATAGTTGTGTGTGATGAACTTCACTCTGATCGAAATAAATTTGAAGAAGTGCAGACAAAATTGTCAGAAATTTATTACATAATACTTGCTTTATGCCAAAGTAGAGACCATGAACTTACTAAGACAGTTCAGACATGACTGCTTAGTGTATTACACCTAGTGGCTGCTGAAGCCAAATGCCATGCACCATGCAGAAAAAGGTTTGAAAATTCTGCTCAGTGTTCAACATCTGGTCGTCCAACATCCACTGAAAAGCTCAAAAAAAAAGTATGGAAATTCATTGCGCTTAGTCAGAAGAATTGGCAAATATAAAATTATTCTCCTTGACAAAGTGAGTGAAATTATAAGTGAAAAATGGTAAGGAGACAGCAATGTATCTCAGGAGACTGAGCGCATTATTAAAACAGCAGCAAAACTCGTAAAGGATGCTATAAATAATCATGAACACCAAAGCAGTACGTATCCTTCAGTTTGAGGTATTCTTGGCACAGAAAACCCCCATGTACCTGAATTACTGAATGTATTCATGAACGAATTAGTTATGGCCCTATATGGCTCAGCATTGAAAAGCGATGTAAAATAAAAGATATATATATATATATCCTAGCTCAGACTCAGTAAGGTTGCACAAATTCTCATACTTTGAATGTTGTTTTTACTTGTAGAGCAATAATAATTAAATAAGGTATTTCAAGTCGTGTTTATTCAATTTACATAAACCATGCAATAATAAAAGTTTCACCTCTCATGGCAAGGTTCTCTAAACATGAATAGTTCTCTTTTGCACAATGCTTTTACTTCATTTAGTATATTAGGTTACAATTTACTGTTTCTCCAATAGGTGATTCAATACAAGCAGAACATTGTTAAACATGGTTATGTGGAAGAGGTCATATGCCCAGATGGAGCAGCAATTTTTGCAGCTTGTTGCAGGCAACACAGACCATGATATTGCTACTGTAGATGGCAAGAATACCCATCATGGGCTTGGGTCTATTGCAATTGCTAATGGTAATTTCGCCATGCAACATATTCGAAAAAATAGGTTCCCTCGGGAAAAGAAAGTCAATAGGTCTGAGGTCTGATGTTGGGATTAATATTGTACAATACTTCACGCCAAATGTACCTGCTTTATCAAGAACAAGCCTTTGACCAATTGTGCGGGTAAAATATTTTTTGTTGCTGTGGTCTTTTTCAAAAGAACCTAGCTGTTCATTTGGTAAGGTAGGGCAATACCCCTCATGATTTCTGATCAGCTATGATTAAAATATTTCCCTTGGAATAAGAGTTTCAAACAACCATATAATCTTTAAATCTGCTCAACGAAGTTAAAATGCAAAAAAAAAAAAAAAAAAAACCCCTGGAAGATATGTTAGGACTTCCTATTCTTAAATGCCTGAGTGAAAGCATCTTACCAGGTTTTTATTGTGTTACTAGTCTTTTTGTTTGTCTCTGTTTGGAAGTGGGGTTAAGATACTGATTAGTATATCATTGGAATCATGATTTGATTAACCACACAAACTATTTTGTTTTTCATATTTACTTTCAGGAAGCCCTTCAAAATTGCTTTATTGATCTTCTCTGGAGCGCATTCTACGTCTTCAAGAAGTCATCCCCCGCCCCCAGCTGGTCTGGATACATGAGTGCTAAAACAACATTGCAATTTAACCCAAAATATGTTGTTACCATGTTGCCGGTGATCGATTTACACGCCACAGATTTAACAGCTTTATATTTGTTTTTATTGTTTGTTGCCGAAAAGTGCTGAAAACTGAATGTCTGAATGCTATGAGTAACCCTCGATCAACTGCTTTATATCAAAGCATACGGCATAGTATCATCAAAGAACATAAGCATATTTGTTCTATTGGGCGGGTTTCAATTGGTTCCCTTATGGCAGGCAGTGGCTTAAGAAGTGCTTTTGAGATAGTATACGCTTCTGTAACTGTCAGGCACATGTTAACTGGGAAGGCATTAGCCTGAGCTGTTTGAGGTCATCTGTTATGCTCCGCATCAGCTATTCTCTCCCTTATGTTGTAAGAATTTTGGAATGAGTTGATGCCCGGAAAGCAGGGTGCCTTAGAGAAATTGTATGTCTCACACAGTCCTTTTGCTCATAATAACAATAACATTGTGCAAAAGATGATGGCATTCTTCACAGAAAAAATGGAGCAGCTCACACGGGAATCACGTACATCAGTTTTTTGGTTGAACTATGTTAATTACGTTTCAGTTGTGCAGAAGTTTATCCGAGCAGAGAAAACAAGCGACATTTCTGTGTCAAAAAGCATGCTGAACCTATTTGCTGTTACATGCCACAACGATTATGCAAAATCATGTCACCTGTATCTTCAAACAGTTGCGGAATTAGAAGCAAGTCACCCAGATGTCTACCAACAATTTATGTGCAGGAATCACACCATCAGGCATTCTAACAAGCAATAGGAAGGAATCTGGTCTGATTTGTCTATTAAGCAGATTCTCATGAAGTCTCTAAAAGGAAAAAGCGGTGTCATCAGCAATGTATTAAGGGTGTGGACTAATACCATGTATAGGCATGCAAAAGTGACAGATGCACTCAGTATAGTTTCATCATTGTCAATTTCTCATGATAAACACACAGAGGCATTTGCTGGGAGAATCAAACGTGATAATGATGATTTTGAAAAAGTACAAACCTGGTTTCGTTCTCACAATCCATTAAATGTTGGACTTCAGCTTATGGCTCTAGACTCAGAGTTGATTGATGTCAACAAAAGTGTGACCTGTGACCGAGCTGAGGAGATAGGGGCGTCTATCCAAGCTGAACTTGGTGGTAAAATATTTACCAGCTATTCCTTCAAGAGGAAGAACTAAATAAGTACTATACAGAGCCTTTATGCCTTTGTAAAAATTAGCCAGAATACTCTCACCGTTGATCTATAAAGGTTCTTTATGAGATTGGCTGTTGTCATACAGAGAAAACCAGAAAACGAAATTGCAGACTACTTCTACTACTTGTGCGCCAACGTTATTGTGTTTGATGGCTACAGGGTGTTAACCAAAAATCCTACCTGTCAGAAACACTGGTACGACGTCTCAAATTTGAATTAAATGATCAAAATCCTTGCCCAACTGAAAGGAACATCTTTTTGTCAAACTATACAAACTAAGCAAGTTTTGCGTTGGCTCTATTGAAACAACTGGAATTGAATGGTTTCAAAGTTAATTTGTGCCCTAGTGATGTCGATACAACAATCGTTCAAGCTGCTTTTGATTCGGTAGGTGGGACACCTGTAACTGTTTACTCCAACGATGATGATGTCCTTGGCTTGCTAGTGCATCATGCTATGCACCGTGACTGTCCTGATTTCTTCTTGGAAAGCATTACAAGAGGGAAAAACTGCCAGCAAAGACTACAGAGTTTGAGATATTATTGCGAATTATTTGAGGTGTTTGTTATTCACTCATGCATTTATGGGGTGTGATACAACTTTAGCAATTCATAAATTCGGCAAGATGTCTATCTTTGCGACGTTAAAATCAAGCAGTCTGCAAAATGTTGCTGATATTTTTTACGAAGATGACAAGTCTCCAGACAAAGTTGGTAGGGTTTAAACAAATTTTTCGAATTTTTGAACTCGTCTATATATACTTCCCACAAATCAGGAAACAGAAGTACGAGCAAATGGTCATGTCTAATCGTTCTCACGTTGTTCCAGCTCTCCTTCCACCATCACCACGAGTTGCATACCACCATAGCCTCATCAAGTTTGGAGAACTTTAAGCAACTCAGATCTGCAACCCTTGTCATCATGGAGTGATGACAAGTGTTTTTTAGGGAGTAAATTTGATATAAAACTCATTTTGATCTGAAAAATATCAGACTATATTTGAAATATGTTTTAAAGCTTCGATTAAATGTTCATCACTGATTTGAATGAAATATTAAATGTGTTAAAATTACTTTTTTAAGAACTTTCAACTTTTAACCCCTTAAACATGTGATAAATACTTCTTAAGTAAGTTATGTTTTAGTTTTTGCCACCAGATTGCTGGTTTGCTTTGCTGATAATAATGCTCCGATTTATGGTCTTGTATTCTGTTAGGAAGGTATCGTAATTTAGCTTATAATTAATATTATAATGTATTATAATATGACACGCTTTTTCCCCAAGGTACAAAACATGACAAAACCCATCATTGAAAAGATGATAAAGTTATCTTTCCAACGGTATGTAGTACGTCTTTATAAGAATTAATTCTAGGTTGAACTAAAATGCTACAGGACTATTAGCAGTGGCCATATTTAAGGGGTAAGGTTCATTTTGAAATTTTTTCAGTTCATCAAGATTGAAGTTTAAAATCTTTTTAAAATTTTTTACCAGGTAAAATAGTCATAGAAATTTGACTGATATGTAAATTGAAGTTTTAATTAATAGACAGAGATAACTCATATTTAAGCTTCGCCATTTGTCTTGTATAGAGATTTTGGACTAGCTGCTTTTTAAGTCATTACTTACTATTTTTACTTACCTGCATTATTGCACTGTAAGTTATGATCCACCTCTTCATAAGTTTTTTTATTGATTAACCGGTAATTAAAGATTTACTTTTGCCATGTTTGGATTTTCGAAAATTCAAACATGACGTATGTTAATTTATTTGCGTCAATTTACTCAAATTTGAGGTCGAAATTTAAATTACATATGTGACATGAAATTATATTGCTTACCAAACAAGAGAGAATCATCTAGTTAATAAAATATTTTTAGGTGTCAATCATACCTCGAGGAAAAGGACTGGGTTATGCTCAATATCTTCCTAAAGAACAATACTTATATTCTACAGAGCAGGTAAATTCTGAATTCGATTTTTTTTTTAAATCTTATAATTATGTTAATTTCATAGGGTGTTTTTTAAATTTAGCTTTTATGGATATCAAACAGCACTTAGATAGGCTATCTTTATTTAAATCATATCCTCATAATCATATTTTTCCAAGTATTGTGCTCATGGTACTTTTATTTTTCAAACTTTGTTTTATTTTGGAATACCCAATTGATCATTTTATATTATGTAGCTCTTTGATCGTATGTGCATGACAATTGGTGGAAGGGTTGCTGAAGAAATTTTCTTTGGTAGAATCACAACTGGAGCCCAAGATGATTTAAGTAAGATTACACAGAGTGCTTATGCGCAGGTAAATCATGCTTGTTTTTTTTTTTTTTAAGAGATTCACTTCTGCGCATTTTATGTTTTTAAAAATTTATTATTAAGTTCATAATACTGTATTTACTTTATTGTAGATCTTTTAAAGATCTACAATTTAGTAAGGTATCTACAAATTGAATAAAACTTTCCGCTATGTTTATTTAAGAAATTTGGTTGATTAGGAAGGAGAGAATGGCATGTAAGTTAATTAGGATTGCCTGCTTTTTCACTATTTATTTTTTTAATAGTTTAGAATTTCTAATAGTCATGGAGCACCTGTCAAAAAAAAACTTGTATAAAATACTCATTTTATTTATTACTATAAATATTACTATAAACAACAGTTATTAGATTTTTCATAAAAGTTATTTTTGGAATTTTGTTCCAAGTTTTTGGGTAAGTTTTTTGTAAAACAAATAAAAAATTTTATTTGAAATTGTATCATTTATCTTGTAATTATTGGACTCCTGGTCTTTTTTCTTGGTATTGGACCAAAGTATGCCAAAATATTAGACTTAAAATCAGCATTTAAAATTTTTTCCAAATTATGGTTATTGACTTTTTGAAATTTTGCATAAAGTTAAAGGAATAAAAATTCACTTGCTGCTGAAACATACTAACTTTGATGAAAAATTTAGACAGCGCTGGAAACTTTTCCTTGGTTATTTTCCCTGCAAAAATCTTTACTCCTCATTGTAAATACATACATACCAATTTACATTTAATGCGGAGCTACAAATCAAACAACGAAATATATATTACCTTCTATTTTTAGTAATTCATATAACTATTTTTGATGCCTCATATTGTTTTAAGGAATGTGTGGCTTTTAAAAAAGGCGTTGTTTCGTTGCAAGTGTCATTAATTGTATTTTGACCATCGACCAGTTCATAAAGAAGTTCATCTCTTTGCACTCGTCAAGATAATTTCAATTCCTGATAGTGTTTTCTGCCAGAAACTCTCATTTTAAGTTACAGCCTCAATATTTAACGGTAAATCTCCAAACCACACAAAAAATTCTGCTCGTTTTAATTATGAACAAAGTAACTGTCCTTGTATTTGACAATAATATGGATATGAAACCTTTGAAAATACCGAATCCAAACCTTTTTTTATGTGTTTAAATATAGCCCATATCGCATTTTCCATTGCTTGGAAATTGCCACTATTGTTTCTAATGGCTTCGCCAAAATAGTTTTGCATTTTATCGAAAACCTTATCAGTTAACCTCCCTTTCCCACCAATAGCTTCTCCATCCGACAATTTCATCCCCTTCTTTTTCCTTTTCAACTCACGCAACTTGGTATCCATCCTTTTCTAATTATGACCATCAAATTCTTTGGAAAAGTGAAAGTGGATTTAGCCGTTTCAGAAACAGTTTGTGAGTTTAC
This sequence comes from Euphysa ruthae, assembly GCA_035046665.1. NCBI lineage: Eukaryota > Metazoa > Cnidaria > Hydrozoa > Anthoathecata > Corymorphidae > Euphysa > Euphysa ruthae. The sequence continues at coordinate 1,915 of JAUZNK010002746.1, read as the reverse complement.
TTCAGGGTGTATAATTAAAGCGACAGTTATTAAAGCCATGGGTGTACAGTTATCTTAAAATATTTAGCATTACAAAAAAAGGACTCGATTCGAATAAAAGTCGCAGCAAGGAAAATTCTAGAGAAAACACGTCAGAGGCGTAAAAGGCTTAGAGATTCAAAAAAAAAAAAAATCAAAAACAGGAGACGTTGTAAACTATAAAATTGGTGCGTTTGGATTGTCTTGCTTACCGGAAGATCTAACCGCTATGAATAAAAAGCCAGTTGAGAAACGAAAAGCACCCACGGGTGATGTAAAAGAAATGATCCGTTTAACCTTTGTTCATGATATATATGTAAAGGAATATTTGGTTATAGATTCTACAGATAAAAATTTAGTTATATAGATTTTAAGCTTTTGTGTTTGTGTTTATATTGAGTTATATTCAATATGTTGAACTTTTTACTCACAACAATTAATTTTAACTTTATATGTTATAAATTCCTAACTCATTACTACATTCACAGAAACCTATTTTCAAGTTTTTTTTCTGATTTTTTTTTTTATCTCTTAAAAACACTTATTGAGTGTAGGTATTTAGGTTATTTTTAAACTATTAAACGCGATTTCCTCAGTTTTACTAATAAGGAGGCAAAAAATTTTAGCGGGTGATAAAATAAAAACTGCTTATCCGATTAAATACAAATTTTCTACAAAAATTCCTATTCATGCATTTTAAAATAAATAGGTTGTCACATATGGTATGAATTCTCGTGTTGGTAATATATCTTTCCAACTTCCACGGGAAGGTGAGCAAACACTTGATAAACCATACAGTGAAGCTACCGCTCAACTAATAGATGAAGAAGTTCGCGAAATGATTGATCGAGCTTATTCAAGAACACACGAGCTTCTTCTTAAACACAAAGATGATGTTGAAAGGGTGAGTTTTGCTGTTTGTGTTATTTACATTTACAAAATTTTTTATGACTTATTAAGGTATTTCATCAATTGTTATCTTTTTCAGACATTTTATTTTTTCTATTATTGGCGGCAATTTTTTTTTATTCCTAAATCGTCAAGGTATGCTATCTACAAAGGGTTAAGCAATCGTTGCTATCGTTCAAGTTAAAGAAATGTTGAAAACTAAACAATTAATCCTATCATTGCAATCGTTGAATTATGTTGTAAACATCTCATTTTTTGTGCTCTTTCTTTGATAGCAAAAAAAATGATTAAGGTTTTCAACTTTGACCTTGCGACGTCAAAGTTGTTCGTACTATTTTGTCCATGCACTATAAGAAAGTATTACTTAATAATATAAACAATATATTATTCTCTGATTTATGTTCTCTGCCTTAATCCTTGATAAATTTTGGCTTTTACTTAATGAAGTTAAAGATTTGAATTTAAAGTGATAACAAACAGAAGCAAATGTAAATATATGTTTTTGAATTACTCTGTACTATTTTATCGTTTCTTGAGTTACTTTTTCTTTTTTTTTTTTTTTTTTTTTTTTTTTTTTTTTTTTTTTTTTTTTTTGGAACCAAGTTTATAGAAATGTATTGCCAAATTTTGCAAATGTAAAAAACGCAAGAAAAATAAATCTAAAATACCTTTCTTTCTATGAAATATTCTCGAAAAAAGTGGATAAGATATCAATAATATTCATATTTCTATATAATAAAAACTTCTTTGAGAAAAATTTTGAAATTGCAAGAAATTAAAAAAAAACTTTTTACAATTCCTGTTATAATTTTTGTCAAGAATATTGTTAATTAAAAAAAAAATATATATATATATATATATATTATATAATATTGTGTTAAACTCTTCGTTTAATATAGAACATACTGTTATAGTATAGAACATGTTGTTTTAGTATAGAACATGTTGTTTTAGTATAGAACATACTGTTTTAGTATAGAACATGTTG
>JAUZNK010002745.1:0-11288 GCA_035046665.1 Euphysa ruthae | reverse complement strand
GCATATTTAAATGCATTTAAACACATGCACACTATAATGAAATATTAACACTATATACCAATGATAAATAAAGTCATAAGTAAATAAAGTTATTAGTAAATGATACATGAATAGTAAAATTACTCAACTGATCATTGCCTTATTCTAAAAGTTATAATTTTGTTCTGCTCTGACCTCTGTTAATTGAAGGTAATCATTTCATTCACTACACCATAACTTCGTTCTCTCATTTTTTACTATATTGAGGTTCAGTTTCAAATATTTGTTTATTTTAAAGCACATTTTGACAAATTGATGTTATTATTATAGGCTCGGAATATCGTCTGCACAGTTCAATTTAAAGACTCAGACGATCCATCCTCAAAACCACTAAAGTGTATTTATCAGCGTAACGGGACATGTACTTTTACACATCAACTAACATGCCCTGTTCTTTATCATAGTTACACCCCGACATTTTTTGAAGAAGTAAGTATCTCATTTGGTATTTTTTGTTGATTAATAACAAAAGTCACTAAGTCTTATATGCTGATGTTGTTTAATATGATTTGAATAAAGACCTTTTTCATTTTTGTTAATATATATATATATATATATGCTGATGTCGTTAAAAAAAAAAAGTTTACATGTTGGTTTTTTAGATCAAGGTGCTTCTTCCACCTCAGTTGAATAAAAAGCATCACATTTTATTTACATTTCACCATATCAGTGTGGAGCAGCCTAAAGAGACAAAGGAAAAAAAGAAAGACATTACAACACCCGTTGGTTATTCCTGGATGCCCATCCTTGTCAGTAATATTGTTCGGCCAGATGAAAGTTCTTTATCAGTGGCATCAAATTTACCAGAAGGTTATTTAAATGTAGATGGTATCAGTGGAGCTAAACACCCAGAAGTGAAATGGGCCGACGGAAAAGGACATAATATCTTTAGAGTCAACACAAAGCTTGTCTCTACAATATGTACTCAGGTAGATTTTCATTTTATAATTACTTGACTATTTCACCATTTTGATTGCTAAAATGGTCTTCATGGTTATGTGTGTCCGTTAAATGTGACATGACAGAAACATAGATCAATCAGTATTTAATATTATATTTTACCATGTTTATGAAAATGTGGATTTTGTGGTAAAGCATGAAACCTGGCACAAATGTTCTTTAGCATAATACAAACCATTTAAGCTATAGACCCCAAAAAAGTTAGTCACTGATGCATTTTACAGACCAGAACAGGGATGCAAATAAATAATTAAAAACTTTCAGACATGACGTCCGGCACAAACTGTAATCTATTTGACATATTCAAGTCCTCTCATTAAAGACAGTATTTGTAGCTTTAAGTTAACCTCTTCCTTTCATGGAAGAGTTGCATAAAAGTTTTATGTTTTGATAGTTCTATTGTTCAATAATTCTTTTTTCAAATAATCTTTTTCAGAGATTATTTTAAGAAAATATAAATTTATATGGGCAATAATCTTCTTCCTATTAATGATAGAAATTTTTTTTACTTCATTCTTAACAAGAATTCATCAAAATACGATGTTTAAATTTTATCGTAAGCAAACAGTAAGATTTATGTTAGTAAGTTTTGCTTTGTTTTTGTTCCAACTAAGATTACTTGATTATCAATTTATTGATATAATATCCACACTCTTTATTCGTAGCGTCTTTTGTGGAATTAGTGATGCATTTCTATGAATACGTTATTTCACATAAATACACCGAATATAAATTTCTTTAAATAGCGTTTTTAAGAGAATATCTGCATATTTTTCATATTTGTGGCTTAACTGTCTATAACCTTGGATACACAGTTATTAAATAAACACATCTAACTATAAAGTTAAACTCAAACAATTTAATCATTTTCTCTCTTTATTTATTTATAATAATTGTTTAGTAGTTAAATGCAATTGTTTTATCACCTTCTTCCATTTTATACTGGTGGTTATGTGAGGTGATCTTTTGCCAAAAGTTTGCTTGTTACGATTATGACACTAATATAAATTGAGGGGTGGTTAAATTACACATATTTAATGCGTATCCAAGGTTATGGCAAAAGTTAAACCACAAATATAAAAAATCTGCACATTAAAGATGCTGTTTAAACAAATTGGTATTTCTACATAATAGTTAAATCTTATAAGAAATTCTAGTTAGCTGTTTTAAAAATTAAACTTAATAAAGTAAATGAAGAGAAGTATTTTGTTAATTTTGAATTTTTAATGTTTGAATCTGATTTCCCTCATTTAGTTTTAAAAGTGCAGGAAAAACAAAATTTATTTTACACATGTTTTTGAAAGTCTACTCACAAGAAACTTATATACAGCATGGTGAGAAGAAAAGAATACATATATAAATTGTAATAAAAATAATAAATTAAAAAAGAAAATTTTCACTTTCGATTTTGATTTCGTTTTTTGTCGCTTCATTTTTTAGCTAAAAAAATTTTTTTTTCCCCCAAGAACAGAAATTGATTCCTTTTGACAGTCAAAATTACCACTGAAATTTATTTTCAAGTTTAATACAAAATGTCATATAAAATGATTCAAATAAAAAATAAATTTGTTTTTAACCTGACTATGGCTAAATCTAGGAGATAAATCTGGTTTTATTTTCTCGTCTCATGGATAACTTTCTTTTTGCAATAAAACTGCTGTAGTAAACGTGTATAGAAATCGTGGTGTTGCATGCACATTTAATTATACAAACAAAAATATAGTTTTTACTCCTTATGTAAAAATTACAAAAGAATATCAAGATTAATTACAAAAAGAAATTACAAAGACTTTACCTGCAAACAAAAATTAAATTTTATTCCTGATGAAATGATATAACTTTTGGTTGACGACATTTCATTACATTCATCACACATAACTATACCATCATCAGGTATTAAAATGATTTTGCATGACTTGCATAGAAAGGCACTTGAAATTGGTAATTCAGTGTGGTTTGGTGGAGTTGACAAGAGGTCACACTCCATAACTGTCCCATTTAACTGCTAAAGAAAGGTTAAATGTTGTATATATGATTTGGAGTACAATATGTTGGTGCATGTCCTAGGTAGAGCGTGTGCCATATTACAGGCCTCTTTTTCAAAAATAAATAGAGGAGCACAGGACAAAAAGTTAATAAAATACAGGACAAATTCAAAATAAAATACAGGATTTTAGATTTAAAGTTATATCCTGAAAATCAAAATGTATCAAATCAAAAAGTAAAAGATGTATGACAAACAATCAATCAATCAATGACACACAATCATTTCAAGTTAAACTTGGAAATAAAAAATGTCATTAATAATGGCTTTAAATCTGAGATTAAGAAACGAAAAACTAATATCCTGTAAAACTAATCAAATCCATACCTATATACACCCTTAAAAATTAAAATATACTCTTCAAATACTCTTCAAATCAAAGAAGTCTTAAGTTTTTAGAACTTTTCAAAGATCTTTTAGTACATTTAGCAACACAATGAATGACATCTAAGCCATTACAGTTGAGTTCATTAAATTTTTCTACATTCTTTGGTAACGTTCTGTTTGCTGAGTTCCAGATTTTGCTTTCAATCCAGGAAGTGAAGATAACTTAGATGTTATAAAATACTCTTTCAAATTATCATACTGCTCAATAATTGGAACTAAAACTTTATCTAAACTTAGCCAGTCAGTTTGGCAGTGCTTCAAAACAAATTGAGATGTGAAAAGAAGACAGTTTGAAAATGTTTAATTTAAGTCCATTGCAAACTGGTCAGTAATTACAACATATTTTAATAACATAAGTTTTTAGATATATAGTGAACAAGTGCCAACATCTGAAAGCTTAGTTTAACTTCTTTTCTAAATTTCTTCATTCAGTTTAATTTCAAAGGATTGGTTTACACTGGGACTAACCATTCTTAAAGTTAGTAGAATACTTAAATTCAGAAAAGAACTAGCTTGAAATACATATAAAAAGATTTACCTTACTGTTAAATACACTTAATTGAAGCTAATGAAAAGTTTTAAAAATACAAGCTAAATTACATAAATGCATGACAAATAATGGAAAAAGTATGGGTTTAGTCTAATTATAGGAAATACAGGACGTGTGGTGGGACCACTAATTTATGAAGCCCTTTTTCATTGATTTAATATTTTGCAATATTCTTGTGGAGATTTGATTTGGCAGATGACAACTTTACACATTTCTGTTAGGATGTGTCACACTTAACTCAATTGTTGTGCCATGATGTGCTAAATACCGAAATTGATTTTTATTGTGATTCTTAATTATGCAAAAAAATAAATTATCTCTTTTTGAAGATGATGAAGATCCAACTATAATAAAAGAAAAATAATAAATAATAAAATTTTAATATTCACAATTTTAATAGTGATATATTTTACGAAAAGTCTGAAAGTTCCAAGACGATTGACAAGTTATAGAGAACTTATTTTCTGTATGTATTGTTTTTCACTAGGAACGCTTGTTTATGGTAGTCTGGCAAAGCGGATAAGGCATTGGTCTCCGGATCCTAGAGCTGTGGTTTAGTAACCAATGATTTTCTTTGCCATAAGCTCAAATGGCAGCTCTAAGTACACCAGAACCAAAAATGGGTGCTTCTGTAATAAATTTGTTTGAAAACTTATTGTTGACCCGACGTTAAAAATACTAGTATGTTAGAAATATGTTAGTTCTTTGCTTTCTTTTATCTATCTAGCTAATATTATGTTAACAGACACACACAATTTTGACATATTTACAATTTTTTTTATATAAAAAAAAAAAACACTTACCTTTGTTGTTGTAATATTTTGACGTCCTTTTAAATTTTTATTAATATATTTTTCCAAAATATAACCTTTCAATCCAAGAAACAAAAAATATGAAAAATATTGATTGGGTGCTTCACATTTTGAAAAAGTTATTCAATTTCAGTTTTATTCAATTTAAATCAATAAATGTTTAAGCATGAATTTAATAAGATAAATATAATAATAACAATAATAATATTAATAATAATAGGTAAAAAAAGAGAGTATTTTTCTAGTGTTCATTAATTATAAACATTGATTTATGTTCACCTTCGCATCATCATGATCGGAAAAATATACATTATAAACTAAACTCTCAACTATATAGTGATCACAAAAAGATTCTTTTACATTAACGTGATCAAGAAACGATCCATTTAGATGAATTGCGTCTTTTACAGTAAGCATGTAAGACTGCAATGCATTTATTAAAATCACCCATAACTATATTCAAGTCATTTGATCGAATCAGTTGTGTTAGATGTTCACAGAATTTTTCTTTTTTCTTGCTTTAATTCTAAAACACAGGATGATAAAACATATTTTAAATTTACATTGACCTCACTTGAAACCGTGGAAAAACAATTTTAATTGGTAAATTTTTGTTTTGAATTATGTTAAAGAGAACAATAACATTTAATTTATCTTAGATCTTCCTCTTGCAAATTTTAAAATTGTAGCATCATGATCACTAAAATGAATATGTTTAACAATATATGTTTTATTAAAGAAAACATTCCTTTTTATGCAAATTTGATCAAGAATTCTACCTTCTGTCTGTGTAGGCTCTGTTACTATTTGTTCATAATTAATTAGTTTTGACATGATATTTTGTGGCATGTTAAAGCCATCTTCATTAAAATTTCCAGTGATGATGTCAACGTCAATAGGGTATACAAAATTAGTGTGAGTCATGCTTTTCTTTTTGTAAAGGAGAATAAACTTTAATGTTTTGGACATTAATGAGTTCTTTTGTACAGAAAATATAAGCATACCTGGAAGACTACCAATATATTTAACAATTAATGTACTGCGATAACAAACCACTATACTTTTAAAAGTATCACTATTATCATTGTGTAAGTAGATATTAAAATCTTATATTTTTTCACAAACAAATGATATGCCATTTGTCATTCTTGTCACTGTAAACAACGTTAATTTACATTCAATTAAAATGGCCACTCTTTATCTTTGTAGTGGTGTTTGAAAGACCCAGTATTTAATTGGCTAAAGTAAAGCTTGATGATGATACCGCAAATCGTTCGATTGGAGTCACTTTGTACTCAGTCTGTTGTACTCAAAAAAAGCTTTTTTGTCTGGATGAATGGCTTCTTTAGACATCTGACCAGAAATATATAACCCAGATAATGACTGTAAACGACTAAGAGATATATACGTTTGTCCAGCATTAAAATTTGATTCAACAATTCAAAACTAACAGGAGCTTTTGGTAACTGCTTCCCCTGTACTTTCGGTATTGTTGCAGCGTAGCTAAGCATTGGGAGGAATTGTGTCAAATGCAATGTTTTCACCTTTATAACTCCTCACACATATCTCTGTTTCAACGTTTTTAATAGGAACACAGTTATTACTTTGGGCATATGAATCTGTCCTTACTAACCGATCTTTAAATTAAAATTTATTGCTAAACCGGTCAGCTGCATTCGAGATTTATTGTAAATTAGAAAATTAAGCCATGATATGCTTGGTGGTGACTTATCAATTGCAGATATTGCATAGCTTGGTGTATCTAAGTTTGATAACATTGAGTTGTTATGATAAGCTACATTACTATTTTTTGCATACAAATAATATCTTTGGGTATGAAGGAAAGTTATCAAATAATCTTATTTGCAAAAGGGTCATGTCATTATCAGTTATATTTTCAATTCTGCAATTAGTTACAAATATTGGATCTTTTTATCTAACAACTTTAGTCAATTGAGACGTTTGAAAATAGCGACATCGCACGTCTACATTTAAAATAAGGTTTGAATTAATTTCATGAAAAATCGTATAGCCTTTAACGTGGGGCATTTGCAACAAGTCTCCTTCAAGAAATGCTATTAAACCTCCAAACTTTTCTTCATGGGTACCAAGTGGTTCGTTTAGCTGTTGATCAATATGTTCTAAGCTTAGTTGACTTACCATTAATGTCTCATAATAACAGCTTGAAGTTCAGAAAATCTATGTCTTAATTTGTCACATTTTTTCGACTCTAGCATAGGTTGTTGCTTGTGTATTTAGGATAAGTACTTAGAGCACTATGAAATGTTATTTTATTTATATGTTATTATTGCTACTTATTCCTGTAGGTGCTAAAAGAAAAACTTTTTCTAATATTGGATTTTTAAATGAAAGTGTTTTTTTCATGTTCGGAATTTTTTTCAGTAGAAACTTCATGTATTAAATCCTCTGTCTCATCATTTTCACAATCTAAAATGGGATTTTGTTGAAGAACCTGCTGGAAATTTAAAAATGCATCATCTTAGCATATGGCTCAAATATTTTTTCATTAGTTTCTACAGTATTATTTCTTCAGGATTACTTAATGTTTCTAGATAAGAATTGTTTTTCAGTAAATCATCTTCATTTCGGTATGGCAAGTAACACTTTTTTAGTCATATAAGCGCATGCCATTAGTTAAATTTTTTCCAACTTTATGTTATTAGATATTATTAGATGTTATTAGATTAAATTTCAGTTTTAGTGGCACCTGCCATTGACTGACATTTTGACAAATATGCACATAGATAATTGACTACACCAAAACTGGAGAGGATAAGCTGTATATCTAAATTTACTTTCCAGCTAAGAAGTCCTTCAATGAAATAACTATTTACATAACACGAGTTTGGTGCTCTTTTATAATGAATTTCAAAGTCCATGGATGAAGAAATGGACAAGGCCTCTTAGTAATCATTGTATGATATTTCTAAACTAGACAAAATTTTATCAATAATTTGGGGGCAAACATAATTTTCTTCTTCAGGGTCATATATGTTGCAATTTCTAGGATCAAGATTTTCCTCAATATAACTCTTGACAGCTATTAAAATTTTTTCTTTCTTTCCATTGCACGTTTTTTAACTGCTTCAGTGCCTGTGAATGGTTTTGCCTGTGAAAAGTTTCATCTGTCAAAAACCTTAGAAAGTTGAAACGGCGTTTTTTATTTTTATATTTTCTGCACGACATTGAATGAGAATGAACTTGAAATGTTTTTACCATTTCATGTAACTGTGGTTGTTCAACTTTATCCCGAATATTGACCTGTATGGAGCCATTTATCCATCAATGATTATAGTTTTAAAAAAAAAACATTCAACTCTATATTGAAACTGTTGAGCCAATATAACAGGGTTTTCATTTAATATTTAACACCTCTTCTTGTACGATACATTATTTATTTTTTCATCATGCAGGGTTTTACTTTGTTATTTGCTAATAATATTAACTATTCCATTTCAACTTAGATCTGCACAAGAAAATGTAAGAATGTTGCCAAACCATTAAAAGTATGTTGGCTAACACATATAGAAAATATTTCTAATAACTAGGTGTACCTTTTACTTTTGATAAAAATTTCAAAGCTTTTTCATCATACATCAGAATATTGCTTGTTTGCTCATAGTTGTTTGAGAGTTTACCTGCTTTTAGACTATACTTATTTGTAACATTCTTAACTGTTTGTGCACAAAATAAATAATCGTTATCTGATGAAAACATTTGTGCATAATTTAGATGACTAATTAAAATGTCGGTTAGGAGTTAATTGGGCCCTGTAGCCAGATTTTCTAGTTGGAAAAAGAAAAAGATATAAGGCTAATTCTTCACAAAATTCATCTTCATAAAATGGCATTGGAGTTTTACCTTCGCAAGGTGATATAGCTAATTCATCTTTTATAGTTCCATTAACCAATGCTGTTTCACTACTTCTAATGTGATTTTCATTTAAAGGATCGTCTTTACCCATGTCTTTACTTTCAACGTTGACTTTAGTCAACATCACTGTCATCAACATCATTAGAAACACCAAGATTTGATAACTTTTCTGGTACATTATCAGTCTCTAACTCTATATCTGAAAATAATGGGTGGTTTTCTTTTTAAAATGTTAAAAATTCTAAAAGAATTGTGTGCCTAACGGATTCATAATAAACACTATCTTTACATTCAAGTTTATGCTTCAATTTTAGAATCACAATAGAATTTGAATCGTTCCCTCTTGGTAATTTTATCACAATTTTATCATTAGGTGAGTCTAAAGGTATATTACAAAAAGTACCACAGATTTTCTTAAATTATCCTCTGGGCATGGTCAGTACTTTTTTAAACAACAAACACCTTGCAATCAGAACTTTCTCTAATATTTTTAAATCTTTAAAATGATCATGAACATCATAAATTTATAAATTGTTTTGGGTGTAATAGCTTTGGGTGATATTTTACCATTAATTAGATAGGAATCACTTGCCTGACAAATCTATTCTACATTATTTTTGTTTTGGACAAGAGCAAATAAAAAATTTAAAAATTTCATGAGGGTTCTTGTCTTCAAAAAAGAATTTTGACGGAATGTCTATAATGTATGATTACATTAATCTCAAATTGATATTTTATTTTACATAATGTACGATTAAATATTGTATAAATATAGATATATATATATATTCATTTTTCAGTTTTTTATTAAACTTTTGAATGCAACTTTTGTTATTTCTTTCATCTTATTTTAAGTGCTTTCTAGCTTTAATATTCATATTTTTTAGACTTCCCTGAATTTCAGAATATTTATGCTTTTTTTTCTTTAACTTTTTATTATACTCAGATGAAGATTTAAAGTTTACTTTATTTTCCAGATAAAACAAGTTTGCATTGCTTAATTGTTTCTGATATTGCAAAGAAGATTTATTCTGATCTTTGTTTTTCTGATAAATTGACTTTATATTGTTTAATTGTTTCTGATATTGTGGAGAAGATTTAATATCACTTTTGTTTTGCTGATAGAATGATCTAAGTTTTGTTTGTTTATTAAAATATTGTATTGTGCATCTTTAGTTTTTTACGGGTAACTTTCCTTTGTCTTTTGACTTCATGTAAATCATCTATTTTTTGGAATTCTGCTTTTCTCCTTCTGCGTTTTGTAACTATGTATTTAATTTGTTTTGACTTGAGATAGAATTACCTGAATCACTCTTGGTGCATAGACATTTAAAAGACTGCAATTGAAACCATAACTTTGTTTTATTACATAATATCAGGTAAACATGTTGTAAACAACTTTTAATTCCAATTATGTCTTTAAAGTTTTAAGACAACTGATGTGCCTTGATGTGATGGAATGCCTTTCAAACCTTTGCTATGAGAATCAAACAAATAGAAAAACTTATTTTAAATCTTTATCATAAGCATATATTCATTCATAACAATTAAAAAGTTACTTTACTCCAGAGTGTATAGATTCGTTAATGTTTTTAATTGCCTTATCAACCTACAATTTGGGTTTAGAGCTAAAAATTTTACTTCACATGCATTAGTTAGTATGACCGAAATGATTCGTGAAGCTGTCGATAATGACTCTCTTGCCTGGTGCGTGTTCATTGACCTACATAAAGCTATCGGTACAGTGAGCTATAATTTTGCTTTTAACTGCTAAGAATTTATTTTCATCTTATCTTCAAAATCGTAAGCAATTTGTTTCAAATAAATGTTATCCATGAAATATAAAGTTTGGTGTTCATCAAGGTTCTGTTATTGGACCTCTGTTGTTCTTAATCTACATAAATGATATTTCTAACCTTATAAAATACTATTGTGCATCATTTTACAGATGATAATAATCTTATTTGCATAGGCAAATCATTAAACTCGGTTTGTAATAAAGTAAATTTTGATCTATGTCGTATTGCCTTAAACACCAATAAAACTGAATTTATTGTCTTCCATAAGCCAAGTCAACATTTATTAAATACCTAGGGGTTTTGATTGATGATCAATTATCTTGGTGTAATCATTTGAGTGCAATTAGTAAAAAAACTTACACGTGCAAACAGCATGCTCTATAAAATCAGATATTTTGTGCCTTTAGAATGCCTTAGATCAATTTATTTTCTCGTCTTACTGAAGTCTCGTTTGGGGGCAAAATGGAAATCCTCATGAAAAGCTTTTCCATAAATGTTTCTTAAAATATTATATGTTATTTATTATATGTTAGGACCCTCACATCAACAACTTCTTCTCTCATTGGCAACAATCTGAAGGTAAAGCATCAGCTGATGTTGAAATTTCACGCTTGCTCAAGTTAATGCATGCTGTTGACAGCTTTGTTGTTATCAAGTTTTTACCTGTTTTGCTTAATCAACTATTCCAAGTGCTTATTCAAGGAAGTAATGAGGATGTTGCTGTCAATGTCGTCAGGTAATTTTTACTCATTATGTAGCAATCAATCAAGTATTTATTGATCTATTGATTATTTTATACCAAA
>JAUZNK010002743.1:0-11289 GCA_035046665.1 Euphysa ruthae | reverse complement strand
TATGTATGTTTGTATTTATGTATGTATGTCTCTATGTCTGTCGTATGTATGTAGGTAAGTATGTATGTATGTATGTATGTATGTATGTATGTATGTATGTGTGTATGCATGAATGCCAGCATGCATATTTTCTAAATGTATGTATGTATGTATTAATATATATAGCATTTATATATAGTTGTAAAACCATATTTTATAAACGAGGACATGAATTTTTCAAAGATTAATTTATCAAAATATAGCAGTATTGTCATGAAAAATTTTCTTGTTGTAAAGGGCCTGGAACCAAATAGATTTATGATATAGTGCTACTCTACACAGTAATTATCTCAAAAAAACCTCTCGTTTTATTTTGGTCCGGTTCTGGCATACATCGAGTTGATTATTATGAATGGCGCACATCTGCCACATCCATCACAAATTAACCTTTAGACAAATTCAGTAATTACCCTCAGCTTTTATTAGCATGAATGATGATTTAATATATTTTATTATCATTGTTTGCATGTAGAAGCTAAAATAATTCTTTCGTCTGAAGGTCAATCTTTGGGACACTTTGTTTCACGTCAAGAACTATCACGTCCGTGACATACCTCTCATTTCTTAAGCAAGATTGACCAGTCTTAGGTGGAAAATGAATTCTGCTTTAGGTATAAATTGAGACAATAAAAATTTCATTTAATTGCCAGAGAAAATTTTTTTCTATTACAATTTAAGGATTCATAGAACTCTGAACCCAAAGTTAAGGATAAAAAAATGCCACTAGTGTCCGTAATGCACTTTTTAGCACACTAAATCGGTTCTGAAATTCTAACAGATTTATTAGGAGTGCTCGTAAAATATATTTCTGAAAGAGATAGAAGAATTCTATGATAAAAATTTTAAGCACCTGTCTGTTCTAGTTCTAATGTCACGTCCGTCACATATGGATAGGCCTTAGAATTATTTAGTTAAAATTTTAATAGCTGTGCCTTTAAGTGGAAGCCACTAGTTTTTACAGATAAAGAAGTTATACATTTTGTCTACAAAAAAAACCCGTGGATTACAGTTATTTTAATGATAGTCTTTCTTTTTTAACTTGAGGTGTTCTCGCAAAACAAAAATGTGCAAGCTACCGGAAAAAGAAAACATCTAAAGAAAGCAGATATGAAACGCTAACAAAATTTGTAACCATCAAATCTAAAACGACCATAACTGATTGTGCAAATGAAATAGATGACACTTACGCAAAAGATCAATTAATAAAGTACGCACCCGAAGTTATAATAGAACCAGAATTTCAGTGCCATCACACCTGTTAAAAAAATGGCACACGGTCTGTGAAACTGCCAGATGGCTCAAATAAGGGAGAAATAGAAAGTTCGAGAAAAATGCTGTAAATTACTAAAGAAATTCTTTAATGAATTAAAATCAAACTACAAAGTGATGTTTTACGGACAAGTACACTCGTCGATCAATGCAAGAAGTTACAATTATCAAGTGGGCTTGAAGTAAAAGGATGCATCACTAAAAGTCTAAAAGCACAATTATTTTATGCGTTTGAAAATGAGTTGCCTTTTTTTAAAAGAATCAATATAGAAATTGAAATTTCCTATAGTAATAAAGAGGATGTAGTTCCATTAAACGATGAGGAAAAGTCAAAGGAAATTGCTACGTCAATCAAAGATGAAATCCTTTCTTCGTTAGATGAGCCTATTAGGCCTCCAAATCCTGAAATAATAAAATATCAGAATGTGAAGAATCCTAAGTTGCTTGAAATCTTTTTGATAACTCAGACTAGTATCAATGATTGTCGATATAATTTAATGGTAAGAAATAAAAAGATACCAGAAATCTCTTACAAGTGATGCATTAAGGCTACACATTATACTCTGTAACCACCATATATAGGAATGGAAGAAATCGACTGTTGTTACTCATATTCCTAGTGACCCCCAAAGCTGTGGTTGGGAGAAAATGGACGGTAAGCTCGATATAAAGTGGATGGCGAAAAACTAATACATATATACATATAGAAAATATGCATGCTGGCTTTCATGCATGAATGCATACATACATACATAAATACATACATAATAGATAAATACATACACTGGGTGGTTCTTTAAAGATTCAATTTATCAAATGTAGCCAATCTAAAAACATCCAGAAATCAAAAAATTTTCCGCCACGCCCAACCATGGCTGGGTGTGACTGGGTGGAAACAGTAAGAGCAGAGGAGTGAAAACAAACTGTTCTCCAACCTTATAATGCTGAATGGGAAACCAAACATTTATATATAATAAATTTTTGAACTGCAAATTGTGTTTTTATCAAAGTATTAAAATTAAACATTGTTTTTATTAAATGGATCATCTTCCAAAATTCCACGTTTATCTTCGCCAAAGACTTCTTCGCTGCCAAGAATTTCTAGTTTACCTTGTTCGCTAATGATACCAGATAAACCAACAAAATCTGTTTCAGAGAGATTTCCATTATCTGAAGTAAGTATATTAAATTTTAGTTTGCTATCTGAAATACTCTGCTCTGCCGTCTGTTCTTTAATTTAGTTTTTACTGTAATTTATAAACATAATAAGTAATAGCCCAAGAGCTTATCTACATACAACTTTACCCAATTTTTCTCAGAAGTTTTTTATAGCAAATATGATTCATCACCTATTATTCATCACAAAATATGGGTTTTTTGCTAAAATTCAGTTTGCCCTTAAAAAAAATTCTCCCGGTTTAAAGTGCTGACTATGATTTTGTATACTCGTTTGAAAGTGACTTTAAATATTATAGTGGTATCCATGTAGAAATGTGAAATTTAGTAGATCTAGTTAAAATATAGCATGTTTTTGTATTTATTCATAAGTGCTAGTAAAAACTTTTGCTTTTTTTATCTGAAAATATTATTATGATAATAATGTGATTTTTGAAATATACACAAGCAACACGAATTTTGTTTCTGTTTTGATTCGACTAAACAGAACATACATGTGTTGTGTTTTTAAAAACAAATTATGCTACTTTTAAGGACTACGGTAATTTACTATTTTTTTTCTGGAGAAAAACTGGGTTCTTAAAAAGTATTTTTAAACAACCAAGTTTTTTTGGCATAAAATTTTAGTTTTCTAAATTTCAACAGAAGAGCTAAGCATTTCCTTGAAATACCAAGTATATGTTAATAAAAATAGTTATCTAAAAAAAACCTAATGTTGTTGAGAAAATCTAAAACTAGATTTTTAAGAGAAATATAAAGATTTTTTTTTTGAGTTACCCTGTCTTTGTTAATCTTTTAAATTTGAAAATTTAAATTTTATTCTTTTGACGAAGGTTTAGAGAATATCGATACATATGTCTTGATGTTTTACCATGAAGATATTCCAAATGATATAGAACTTGAAGAAGAAATATTTTCGATTTTCTTGATGAGTCACGCAAAGTTGTATACTGAATCTCTTTATTTTGGTTTTGTTACAAAGAAACTGTACTGTATTTTGTCATTAACAGTGTTTTCTATGGCTCCACCTTTATTTGTTATGAAAAAATGATCCATGTTGTCACATAAAGCAGAAAAAGATTCAGGTTAATATATTTTCTTAAGATTTCGGTTTTGAGCCTCATAAACTTTTTTTATTTATTTATTATTTTTTTTAATGTATGATGATATGTATTATTGTATTCTTTTTCTGTGTAAAATGATGTCAAATAGCCTCATGAGTTTTTTCAACTTCAATAGAACAAAGAAAGAAAGATTTCGAGGAAAAAAATTACTCACAGTTATTGGTGGTAAGTTGTATACGTTAAAAACACGTAAATTCTAAAATTGATTCTATCAAGTGTTTACTGTAAAAAAAAACTGTTCTAGAAATAGAATTATGTTATGATTTATATGATATATGGACTTGGATGCATTTGAAAAAAATTATTTGAAATTTCCATCAAGTTATATATTGACTTTAAAAACGAAGTCTCATTCATTCCGGCGTCGGTCCTGAGCAGCTCTGCTTGCTTTTCACTCTAACGCCGGAAAAACATTTTGTTACAACTTCAATTTATCAACAACCTTCGTGCAAAAATAAACAGATTTTAAGGTTAAACAGCAATCAAATTTCCCAACAGGAGTATAGTTAAATTAACCCCTTCAGGACTGTATATTTTTAATTGAATAGAAAACGAAAAAGTTATTTGTAACGTGTGGCCAGCAAATAATTTTTCGAACTAATTTTGCACTTTAGAGTTCCCATCTGAACTTAAGGTAAAGAAAATCATTGGTTCCGAGAGGGCTCGAACCCACGGCTCTCTGTAAAAGGTCCTCCCTTAAATTTAAAATTCAGTTAAAAAAATAAAATTAAGTAGTATAATACTGAGGTAAATTTAAATCTGTATCTATAGTGAGCCAAAGAGAGAGAATGTCCTAGCTAGCTACACCTAGTTTTATCAAAAAAAAGAATTTCTTGTATTAAAGTAATTGAGAGGTAAAATAAACAAATATACCGTGTGCGAGAGGAGGGGAGGGGGGGTTGGCATGGTTTCAAGGCTTAACAGGTATTTCAGAAAATCGCCATGAAGACTGATAAATAAACAATTTATACTTAGTCGCAATATTTCCCAGTATATACAAGGCAAGATATATTTATATCCACCATCAATAGGAATATGCATCAAGACTGTACCAATCACACACACAACTTTGGTGCTTAATCTCTTTGAAAGCGACATTCATAGTTTCTTTCGCCTGTACAGTATGGGTGAACTTCGCCACTAAAAAAATTTAGAGATTTACAATCACTTGTTTTAAACGAAGTATTTATATACTTTGTATATTATTATAATCAAGAAGTGAATACACAAATCTACTAAAAAATCATGTTAGTAAATATATGTAAATAATGCAAAAATTAATATGATAAAAATATGTATCCTAAAATCGCAGGTAAAGACTAATTACATCAAGTCCTGTCTATCTGCGGACTTTTGACCTAGCAGTAGCACTAAATATGCTTCCCTAGAGTTAAAACATATCTAAAAAAAAATCTGATCATTCCAATAGGTCAAAAATGGCAAAAGATGTTGAAAGACTTGCTTTGCTGAAGCCCCATTAAATATAAAAGTTCCAGGTAAATGGTGACCACTTACCTAATATGCACTTTCAGTTTCTTGAGACAAGTGATTTAGTTGTTTTATATGGAAATTAGGTATATTTTAGATGCAATTTTGGGTGCCTGAGGTTTGTGATAACCGCCTATGTGAACTGATTGAAGTGTGTGTGGCAGAAAGGGCTAGCTTGCCTTCAGGGTTCCTCAAACAATGCTGACACAGACTTTATTAAACCAGTTTTGTTTATATAAACATCTTTAGTTGTTCTATGTCTCTCAGCCTGACAGGCAATAAATGATTACATTTTGTTTCATATCTTGTAAAAGGGTAAATATATATGCAACGGTCAAAAAAAAAAAAAAAAAAACGTAAATTAATAACTATACCTTACGTGACTGAGTTTTAATCCCATAAAATGTCAACACCAACAGGTAATGATGAGCTACTAGGACGCGCTTGACAAGAAGATGACCAGTTGTTGAAAATCCATGACAGAAGTTCAACCACAAACCTTGCTTCAGAATCTGTAGCTATTGATGGTGTTGAATAAAGTGTTTTATTTCGAACACGATCTAGACAATATGTACTTGTACATTGCAAATTTAAACTAAATTTATTGAATACAGCAGCATGTCTTACAAACATTTGATATCCGCTACCAAAAAAACCATCTGGAAGCCCTCGGAATACTAATTACTGTTATAATTATTTATTATTATCTGTACCTAGCAAGCTCAAACAATGATTTTGTATTAAGCCAAGAAGTGCAATAAAATCCCCGAAAAGTTTGACATTAGTAGATGCTGATATTCATCTGGAAATTAATTTGAGTATAGCCAACCATCCCTCAACAGTGCATGTACTTGAACGTTAGTGTTTCATTTTCAAACATCAAACTTCCACCAACACAAAGTAAAACAGATAGGTCACTCTTCGGAATGTTTTTACAATGCAATCCTTTGTGACAACGTGAATAGCATCCAGTGCCTGCAAGTTTGAATTTGCACCTTTTTGTCTGAAAACCAATCTTACAATTGCAAAAAATGATTTTTATCAAATGTACAGAAACCAATCGAGATGCTTCATGTAACGTTATGATCATATCTTTGTTTTTTACCAACACACGACCTGGATTATCTAAATATCAGATGCTGTGTACCAAATATCTAGTGAACAAAATTCACAAGTTAGTTTGTATTTAGGTTTGACAGTATTTCTAATACACATAATTACAATTTGAAGGAGTAATATGTCATATTTTCCACGATCTTGAACAAGAATTTTCACAGTAACATTATCTCTCAATGTAAAGCAATGATGGATCTCTTAGGAGATATTGGTCAAGGTTTGAAACTATCGAAATGGATCCCATTTTTACTCTGATAATCTTTCAAAATTTTATAGGCTAAAAATATAACACAATCAGTAAATACAACTTTGCCATTCTGATTTTTATGTCTGTAGTGCTCAAAGATCTTAGGTACAACGGAAACCATAATTATGTCAGGAAGTTGAAGATCTAAACATTTATTGAAATCCTCAATGTTTCTTATTTTTGAGTTTTGTTCATTTTCCACTTCATCTTCCTCAACAATCGGTTTCTCTGTTAAAGATTTTACTTTAGCAATAGCATGATTGCATTGTTTTTCGTCTTCTGGCTCATAATCACCTTACTTAATCTCATTTATCAGACTGTTAAAATAAGGTTTGTGAATGATTTTTGTTGCTACACCTGTCAATACGGCAGGTAAATCAATTTCATCAGAAGTTTGTCAAGGTTGTTGATTCACAACTGGAGAATTTAAAAAAGGCTGGTATGCAGTATGAGACGGTTTTCGAACGGCAACCGAAGAATTTGATCCTCAGTATATTGTTGATGCACACCTGATAAATTTAAAGAAAATCGGTCTGCAGCAAAAGATATCTTTGGTCTGCACTTGGAGAACTTAAAAATTCTACATTATGGGATGGTTGTTGATGCCAAACTGAAGAATTTAAGGAAGTTTGATCTGTAGTACATGATGATTGATTCACAACTGGAGAGTTTAAAGAAAGATCCACAGCATGCAATAATCGTTGTTTTACATTGAAAGATGGAAAAGGAAATATTGGAGGTGGTGGGGAGTATTGCACATTTATACCTTGTGCTAGTGATGAACAGCCTTGTTTAATAAAGGAAGCCTATAATACGATAAAACAACTGTATATGGGGTATCAAGGGGAGTTGGTAACGTTTCTCCTAGCTGTATTATTGCATCCATATCCTCCTCTTGAATTACGCCTTCTTTATCTAAAATATGATGCAAATGATTTGGTTTCTGTCCAAAAACTACAAAAAATGGAGTTTTCTTAGTTGTGATTAAGTGTCAATCACAAGCGCATTCAAGACTGTGTTGTAAGACCTCTCTTAGAATATTTGAAGGCAATAAGATAAATAAATAAATAAAACCTCAATCATAGGCAGAAGTGATTCAGACCTTCATAAAAGCTTATTCTAAATAAGAAATCATTTTATTAAATCTAAGAGACCTCATCCAGAGCCAAAACTGATGATTATCATCAGGTCTTTAATTTAAATGTTCATGACAAGATAGATTCTAAATTACTTACACTGAATTGAAGGTAACCAAGAAACCCAATCGTTAGTTTTTAACTCTTCTCTTTTTGTAGCAATCATCAACTCGATGACATGGTTGCCTTTTTCCACACATCCTTGTACCCATGGACTTCTACACCTCTCATTAACAATTGCACATTCACCAGGCCATTCCTTTCCAGTCTCAGAAATAACTTTGTTCACAAACTCTTTATCTGAGTGAAGAATGCATGGCAAAACAAAATGGCAGAAAACTCTGTCTACAAAGTTCTTAGCGACTTCATTAGCCTCCTTGTGATGAAATGGAAACAGAATGTGATATTTTGAAAAAGTGGTCCACTACATGTCCAATCCATTATACATTCCATCAGGGCTAGAACGTAAGTCAATGAGATCAATCTAAGAAAGTATAGATCCCATGAAATTTTACACGTGAAAAAATATATATATTCAATTAAGTTGAATATGTTAAACATCAATTGAAATAAAGAAAAAACAAACACATTTCTCATGACATTTCCACTAACACCGTAGTGATGTTCATGTCTTTGATGTTATAAATATATTTACAATATAAGTTGATTAATATTCAACACAAAATTATTATTGAAAAAGATTCTTTTGGGTACATAATTTGATTTTTAGAATATAGTCGAAAACCGGTTTTTAACGAAGGATAATATCCATATACTCAAATTTGAACTTGTTTGACTTGACAGGGCTGCAAATGATATTCACATCGATCTCACCAAATAATTTATGCCCTCATAAGGCACAATAATAGTGAGATAATGCCTCCATAGCGAGTAAAAACATTAAATAACGAACTTGCAATCGTTGAAGAATTCCAGAAAATATTATTAGTTATAGTGGAGCAGCGGTATTTTGAAATGATTTGCAAGAACAAATCTCACAACCATTTGCAAAAGCAACGCAGCCAGAATGAGGTACAAAATCAAATGTTTTGCATGTCTAAAAAAAAAACGTAGAAAAATATAAACGAAAATTTTTATTTGTAAAAAAAAAAATTTTTCTTTTTTGATTAGTGCTATATATTTTAATGTAGATTTCAAATGTATATGGTTTAGTGTTTATTTTCAATAGTTATGGTCAAATTTGTCATTTTTTAGTGACTTGGTATGAGCAATTAATTGTCGTTTCCTGAAAACCACTATGATGAAGCATGACCAACTGCACATCGATGCAGTATAAATAAAGTAAAAAAAAAAAATTGTACTTCAAGACGTAAAAAACTAAGGGCAATATAAGGAAGGGGTATATTGACATGCCATCTTGAGTTCGATTAATGTTTTCATTTGCAATTTCCAGAAGTGATTCTCTTTGTAAATATCTAGGAGTGGCTCCACTTTCAGAATGGTTTTTTGTATTTTGAAGCTTTTTTGAGCCTTTTCATCGTTCCATCTAGTCCAATTTTTTTGGTCAGATTAAAAATTTCCATATCTTTAGTTCGGTTAGGTCTTTACTTGCAATTGGTACAGCTCCTAGCAATCATATAGAACAGTCTATTTTGAAAATTTGAATGACATACCATTTTTTATTTTTGAGATATTGCATTTTATATATTTTAGGCTTTTGGTGCTAAATTTGGGGTAAGCAAAGTAAAAATATTAAAAATTTCAAAATTATTTTTTTGAACATGGTTTTTTTTTCTTAGTACAGTACGTTGTGTTATCTGAGCAAATGTAATCACATTTCTTATTGAATCAAGCTTATTTTACTTTACACCTACCCTGACTACCCACCTTATAATATTTTCATTTTATTTGCAAAGTAATAAAGTTTGCTTAAGAATTAAACTTTTTATTACCACATGGTAAAATAGGGAACAAAGCTACCAACACAAAGCGTTAAATACTGAGATTGCTGCAAGCTACTTTACAGAGACAGTAAAATTAAGAACAAATTTATTTGCAAGTGAACAATATTACCAATATGAGGTCTATGTCAGTCGTTTCGTACAAACCTATGTCAATGGATGTAGGATAACAGTATAATGTATAATCGTACCCTGATTTCGAGTCTCAGAGTTCCTTAAGCAGTTCCTTATTTTCTGTTCTCTAATTTTCTGTTATACCGCACATATTTCAGAAATTTAATGTTTATTTATTTTCTATAATGCTGAAGGTTTATTTCTAGAAGGCGTTACTTTTGAATACAAAATGCATAATTAATTTCATTTACTGCACAAAGGAATTTATCTTCTTCGCTCTTATAATTTTTTAAAAATATAAGATAATAAATGTTTACTTACTTGATTTGTGTTGTTCAAAGCGCTATTACCATTTATTGTCCAAACGACAGAAGAAAATGTACCTTGAAATTTATTCACAACAAATTTTTGTCACTCAACTCTCCTTTTCAATGACATAGGTAGATTAAACCCTGGATTTTCGAGAAATGATTTCACATTACTTAGATCTTCTCTATTAATTATTCGAGAATTTTTTTATACACAAACGAAGAACAAAAACTTTCTTTTTGTTGATCACAGCTCGCAATATCGTATCTTATTCTGCACATGCGATATATCTGCATATTTATATATTCTTTTTTTTTTTTTTTTATATTGGGCAGAGAAATGATTATAATTCGTTAAAAATTTGCAGTGGATTACTTTCATTGGTTTATTTTTAATAATGATAGTTTATGCTAAAAAATTCCATGGTGTTTCTCTTTGTATGATACATATAGTGATTTATCGCGAAAAACGAAAAATTTGGACTGAGTTAACAGTTGAAACCGCGTCAACTCGGGCCGATTTACAACTCGGGTTAGAACAGTTCTAAATGATGTTTTGTTTCTGTTTTAGCACCCCGTGAAAGTTAAAATTCTAGATATTACCAATTTGGAGCCAAAATAAAACTTTCATCCGAAACGTCTTTAATATGTAACCGTAATTTAAAAACTTCTTCTGAACGTCATTAATTTGATTTGATCAAGACGTCCGCTTGGGACGTCTTTTGTACGTCCTACCAAGTTGTTATTTAATATTCCATATAGTACCAATTTGAAACCAAAATAAGACGTTCCGTCTTTTGTACGTTTTTTGAATGTTCACATGCCGACTGGGAAAAAACTCAGAAATTATAAATCAGGATCCTACATAGTTCTTAATGACAAAATTCCAACGTGTATTTTGCAAAGTTATAAAAGAAGGAAAATTTGATAATAAAATTTATTTTAAAACTTAAAAATCAGATTGTATTCCACCTATATTGTATAATGTCCTAAAATCATACAAGTCAGCAAAAAGCTACCATATGCGTCTCGCAGTTTCTGCGTTAGGTACTCCAAATTCGGCTCATCAAAATATCTAGTTTTGATAATCAAACCTACCTTTTAGAAATATAAAACAAGAGCCATTATCTCGTTAAGGAAGCAAAAAGTTATTGTGACGTTTGCTGAATATTTTGATGTAAACTTTAAGGTTAGAGGAAGAAATGCTGTTAAACGTTAGCTGTTTTTAAAAATTTGAACTGATTTAAAAAAACTTTAAAAATTCTTATAAAAACTGTGAAGCCAATATCAGAGTAGGAAGTCCTACATAACAAACTGAAAGGACACTATATCAATACTCAATTATCTTCA